>MNCI01005945.1:201390-238789 GCA_015680685.1 Gnetum montanum
CGATATCGCGGCTTGTGCAATCTGCGTCTCATCAAAGACATGTATGGAAAGTGGGAATGGATACTTATGTTAGGATTAGTTAAATTATAGGTTAATTAGTAATTTAGATTAGTTAATTAAACTCCTTTTATCTACATTTTAAGAACCAAAATATAAAATACAAAATGATAAATATTAGATGCCTCAATTATACTTAACCATACCAACATACATCAAAAGTGTAATTGAGAGGATAATGATTGATCTTAAGGCTAGATTCACTTCCTAAAGGGATAGTGCACTGGAAATGATAAAGTCCACAGAATTTAACTAGATCACAAGTGAATGCTTTGTGATTCATATGGTTGGGCATAGGGGTACCTCGCCACTCATCATTGGTGCCATTATTGGGAACTTTGTTTGTGGAACGTGCACTATTTAGGTCTAAGTGAATACCACTAATATCATTGTACAAATCTAAAGGTCAATAACATTTCCACTATACATAAATTATAAAATCACATTGACAATTTCATTTTGTTTCATTTTACAAAATGTCTTCTTCTTCTTATAATCCTAAAGATACTAAACCACTGGTCCCATAAAAATGCAAGCTAGTATACACCCATCCATATGAGTTTGTGTTGAATATCACCTTTATCCTACATCAAGATGAATAGATTCGATGGCATGATATAGAGGGCAATGTCATTTTGCCCCTCGATATATCTATCCCCGAAATGTTGTTTAAAACCCTTAAGAAGTTGGGCATAGCAAATCTTCACAAAGAGTACGTTGTGGATGGATATGACACTTGAAACTATTGTTGCACTAAAATACAACATAAGCAAGATAAATGTCAAGAAAGACTCCATGAAGCCACAAAGAGAAAACATTACACTAACCCCTTATTCTTACTAGATTAAGAGGACAATGAGGATCCTCCCTTGGAAGGTTCTCAACATGAAGATTCTCCACCCCCTATTACTAATGGTAAGGGCATGAAATTGACCCTACAATCAACTATTCATAAACCAGGTTCAAGGAAGATTGATAGTCAATGTAGGAACTCGGGTAACATCGCAATAACAAGGGATCTAATGATGATGATCGTAAAAAGCATAAGAGTAGTAGTGAACACCATGGTGGTAGTAGCATTCCACCTTCCTCTTCATCCTTTTCATCCAATTATGAAAATTCCTCTTCATTTGACAGTTCTCATGGAAGTCATCATCGAAACAACCATGATGAAGGTGATTAATGAAATAACAATGATTATGAAGGCCGCTAAAACTGAAGGGATGGCCAAAACCATCATTAGAAATATTAATGCAATGATGATGATGAACCTTTATTGGTGACTTGAAGTATGCTTAACATTGCATAGGCAGTAAGAATTCCAACTAGGCATATGAAGGATAGTCAGATCAAGTATCTAGATATGAACAATATCCCAAGATTTGAGGGGGGATATAATTCTAATCCACAGACACATCTACAAGCTTTTCAAGATTCCTATGGCTTGTAGAACATTAAAAACGAGTGGTAGAAACTCAAGCTTTTCCCAAGGACACTCATTAAGGAATCTAAAAGTTGGTACCAATCCTTAAAACTAGAATCTATCCAAAGATGAAGTACCATGTTAGAACTGTTTAATGACAAATATCAAATGTACTCTAGAGTGTCTAACTTGAGAAGGCAAATCCAAGGTTGGAAACAAGAAGCACATGAACCCTTGGATGTCGCCATGGGCCAATACTATTCACACCTATACAAATGCCCTGACCATGGTTACTCTCAAAGGGAATAACTTTGCCACATCATAGATGGGCTCAAAGCAGAAACAAGAAGAATCCTTGAGGTGTATGCCCAAGGGAGGTTATTTGAAATGAAAGCTCATCAAATCCAAAGGCTAATTGAGCAAGTAGAAAAACAAGAAGGTGAGCTATGAAAAAGGGAGTGCTGAAGATTATAATAGGGACCCATCCGTCAGAAAATGAGAGGTCTGATTTTATGATGAGGAGTCACCACTTGATGAAGTGGTGAACAAAAAGACCTTGCCTATCCAAAAATCTATTTCTAACATTTCAGCCAAGGTTGATAAGTTATGGGACTCTTTAGATGAAAAGTTTCAAACCGCTTTAAAGATTACTAAAGAATCCAAAGAGAAAAATAGTGATCATAATTATAGATGATAAAAAAAAGCTAAACGTGCCTACTAAAGAGGTAAGGGCAAAGTTGTTGCAGTAGAGGTAGTTGTGAAATTTGACTCTGATGATGAAACTAAATGTAACATCTATTAATATGAACATCCAAAGGGATGCTGCCCTATGGTGTCACACTTACAAGAGTCTGGAGTGTACACATTAAACCCTTGCCTAGCACATAGACAAGCTTCAAGACAATTTCCTTACCCTCAAAGTAGTCCAAGGTAGTTCCACCAATAGCAACAAGCTTACTAACCAAGTGGAACTCCTCCACAACCTTATGAATAGTACCAATAGTGGTATCAACGACAATCATGGGGAATGCCACCACCAAGGCAATAGTACCCTTATAGGAAACCAAATTCATATGGGTACTATGTTTAGCAACTTGTCTCCACTAGAAGGTTGGCAAGTCATACATCATTTTAGCATCACTATTACCCTCCAGAGTACCACCGAACACATTTATGATCTACTCAAGGGGAAAACCCATATTTGTATCCTTATCATCCTCCACATCCTTCTACACCTACACCTCCACCTTCAACTCAATTACCTCCTACTCCATCCATGTAGGATGAAATTCCTTCATAGTCATAGCAATGAAATGCTACAAGGGATGTACACTCACAACTAGTTTTTCAACTAAGTGGTCTAGATAATTGATCAAGAAAATGAGCTTTCTTCTAGCCTAACAGTCCTCTCTAGCCCTCACAACCTACTCCAGCTAATTACCCTGCATCTCTAGCATCCTCATCCTCTACATCATATACCTTTGAGCATCCTTCGAACCAAGTGTTGTCTAGGATCTGCACTATAATGCTAACTCATGTTGTTTCTAACTGGATCAAGGCTAGAAACCTTCTTACAAAAATATCTGATCTAGGAAGTCCACTCATCTTTCTATAGATTGTTGGACAAGAGCTATGCAAGGCTCTTCTTGACTTTGGTTCGAGAGTTAACCTGATCTCCCATGAAATGTACAAGGCCTAGAACCTACCACCTTTAAGAAGAGCAATATCTATCTAGAATTGGCATATCAGTCGATTATGATCCCTTTGGGATTAGTAGAGGACATTGTGACCATAGTTTATGGATGGTCCTATCCTGCTGATTTTCTAGTAATCAAGGTGGACAACTACAAAAGTTACTTCCCCATCATCATGGGAAGGGCTTGGTTAAGCATGGTCGATGTACAAATGGGTATAAGGGACCTATCTCTCAAAATATCTAAGGAGAATAAGTTAAAAAAATTGAGAAGAAGTGTATTCCATGCATCACGTATAGTCACAATAGGTGCAATTGCATGCAAAAGATTTGGTCAATCGAAAGTAGCTACATTAAGGTATGTAATTAGTGTGCACAAGAAATTAACATTCAAAGGTGTCTATACACAACAACCACAAACTAGGAGGGCACCTAGTGGCTAATAGCTAATTTAGATAGCAACATAATATGCATGGAGCCAACTGAGAGTCTAACATGTGCATATGTTGAAGACATGAATAAGATTGAACAAGTTTAGTCCCAACTCTCTAATGAAGATGATGATACCTATTGGGGAGAGTTGGAGATCCCTAATCACTTTAAGTAGGATCCATTAGAACTAAAAAACTTACCAATCAGAATGGAGTATGCATTTTTAAATAATGGAAAATTAATCATCATTAATACCAAACTTGTTCCTGAATAAAAAGAAAAGTTGTTGAAAGTGGTGAATAAATGGTCAATAGCCTTTGCTTGTTCATATCTAGAGTTAACAGGAATCGATTCAAGGATATGCTAGCACCACATCTACACTAACCTAGCCATGAAGCCTAGAAGGTAGTTGTAGATGTGACTAAACCCTAAATTGAAACAAATCATTAAGGAAAAGATAGAGTAACTCCTCAAGGCAGGCTTTATCTATCCAATCATGGATAGTGAGTAGGTTAACCCACTCATAATTATACCAAAGAAGGATGGTAAATGATGGGTTTGCATTGACTTTAGGTTGTTAAATATGCAACATTTAAGGATCAATTTCCTTTACCATTTTTGGATCAAGTATTAAACACCATATCTAGGCATTTTTATTATAGTTTCTTGGATGGTTATAGTGGCTATAACCAAATCCAATTTGCACCAAAAGACTAGGCCAAGATAACATTCACAAGTCCTTAGGGGACGGGTTTGTGCTAGGGTACCAAATTTCATAAAAAGGGATTGAGGTAAACCCAAAAAAGATAAGGATCATCTAAGGAATAACATGCCAACCAGAGATTGTTAAAGATGTTCAGTCATTCCTTAGACACACTAGTTACTACTGGCACTTTATTGAGAATTTCTCTATGATTACAAAGTCATTGGTAGAACTTACAAAGAAAGATGCACCTTTTATTTGGACCAAGAAATGTGAAAACACATTCCAACAATTAAAAGAGAAACTTGTAGAAACACCAATCCTACGAGCACCAAATTGGTCCAAATCATTCCATATCATGATAGACGTATCTAACTATGCTTTGGAAGAAATGTTGATGCAAATGGATGATAAGAAACATCTATATTATATCCACTACACAAGTCAAAGAATTATGAGATCATACTTAAATTACATCACCAAAAAGAAGGAATTAATGACAATGGTGTATGCGCTAGAAAAGTTTAGACATTATGTGCTAGATTACGAAGTATTTGTACATACAAACCACAATGCAATTCACTTCCTTATGAATAAGTTGATGGTGAGCCCTCATGTTATATGGTGGCTTGTGATCTTGCAAGAATTTGATAATACTATGGTAGATCAAAAAGGAACTAAGAATGTGATTGCTGGTTATCTTTCCTGCTTAAGATGGGATAACAAAGAGGAGGAGAGTCTACTCTGTAATCAATTTTCAGATGAACTCCTCTCTACTGGAGTAATAAATGAATAAATTCCTGAAGAAGCAATATGGTATAATGACATCCTCACATATATTCTCACTCAAGAGATGCCACAAGACTTGGATTTTAGGACAAAGTACCAATTTCTTCATCAAGTCAAATACTTCATGGAAATCAACATATACCTTTACAAGGTGTGTGTTGATGGTCTGATCTGGTGGTGTGTCCCTAATGAAGATCAACTGCACATTCTCCAGGATGCTCATGAAGGACCTTGTGGAGGCCACTATGTAGGGAGATGCACAACTATAAAAATCCTAATGGTAGGATACTATTGGCCCACAATCTTTAGGGATGCCCACTAGTTTGTCAAGTCTTGTAAACTTTGTCAATGTGATGGGGGGATGACTGCTCAAATGAAAGTTCCTCAATAGTGGGTTCAACCACTAGAACCTTTCGACATATGGGACATTAACTTAATGGGTCCCATCACACCCATGTCTAATGGGAAAGCATATATTATAGTAGCAATTGACTATTTCACAAAATGGGCTAAAGTAGTAGTCATTATGGATTGCATGTCATCCACTGCTATCAAATTTATACAACAATATATTGTAAATAAGTTTGGGATGTTTTGTTCACTAATTTTTGATAATGGAACTCATTTGAAAAGTATCACATTTAGAAAATTAATGCAACACTTGGACGTAGAACATAAATTCATAACACCTTACCACCCCTCAACTAACAGTTAAGTAGAGGTAACCAATCGGGAGATTATAGAAATATTAACAGAAACCATTAGAAAATATAGGAAGGATTGGAGCACAAAACTTAATGATGCTCTCTGGGCTTATTCATCAAATTGAAAACTTCCTATTAGATGTTCTCCCTATGAGTTAGTGTATGGGAAACTTCCAATGCTCCCAATTCAATCTAATCTTTGTACACTTTCAACAGCTTTTAATCTAAACCTTAACCTAAGTTTAGCATAAAAGGAAAGATTGATCAATCTAAACATGTTAGACAAAAATTGCTTAGTGGCCCTATCTTTGAATAAGGTGAACAAGGCATTTAGCAAGCAATGCCATGACCTTAGAATTAGGAAAGTAAGGTTTCAACCAGGAGATAAGGTCCTCTACTAGAATCCCACACATGTACCTCAAAAGGAAAAATTTCAAACTTTGTGGGAGGGACTTTATATAATTGATCCAACCTTTCCCTCTAGGACCATGATAATTTAAAAACCTAACAGCACAAATAAAAAGCAATTGGTTAATTTCCAACAAATTAAACCTTTTCTAGAACCAAGGTTGGCCAATGTAAATACTGCCTCAATTGATGGACACCCACGTTCTATTTTTTAGATCTCCTCCTTCCAACTCAGTTGTGGGAGAGATGGCCATCCATACTAACCATTACCATGGCCTCTTAGCTTTTCTACCTTTTTGTTTTTCACATTTTTTACTTTACAAATTCTTTTAAATTTTACACCATCTTTAGTACCTTTAAACTTTCTTGATTATTTTACACTTTCTTATATATTTTACTTTATTTTTTTTAATTAAGTATGATATTTTCTCATTTTTGCTAATAATTTTTTTTTATCATAGGACACAATGCTGTTATTGTTGTTTGCTAATGATGGTTTGTGCTTAATGTGTAATTGTTGATTCTAGTTTCTATTTTTGAATTCTGATGTCTAATGACTTTGGCATGGTTTTTTTTTTCATGGAATAGGCAATGAGTCCACATCGTCCACCCATCCAATGAGCTCTATGGTTTTCTTTGTTTTAGGAATTTGAGGTTCCTCTTTCATTAAAGAAACTTTTAATCAATTAGTGACCTTGGTAGTTCTAAAATTAGGAAGAATCCAAATGTTTATAAAGGGTGTGACTTCAAGGGGGCTTAATACTCTTTGTACTCTTCTTCTTACTTGAGTGCTTGAGTGTTTTTTTATGAACTTCTTACCATTCCATACCATATAATGATAGGAAGATAAATAACATCATTGCATGGTGTGGTTCCCATCATTTTAAAAAATAAAAAAATAAAAAAAAATGATGGGAATTCAAAGCATACCCCTTATACATGAATAAGTCCTCACATGGTGTGGTTCCCATTTCAAAAAAACAAACAAAAAATGGGAATTTAAAGCACACCCCTTGGATAAATAAAGGAGCTACAAGCACTAGTTATGGGATGCAAAAGACATACACCTATGCCTGAAGGTCCCCTCTAACTAAGGCCCTCTCTCTCTCACTTCCTACTTCTCTCTCCTCTTTATGGAATGGTGGTTTTCTTGTGAGGATACTCTTGTGTCTCAAGTGGGTGGATCGGTCTTAGAGTGGTAATGTGAAGTCACTGAAAGTGGATGGCTTTGGTCTAGACTGAGGATGGAACTTCTCAGGTCATTTTAACGAAAATTCCACAAGGGAATTCTTATGACATCAATTTGGAACTCCATTCCACCTTCTCGATCATCCATCCATGCTACCATAACTCACCTCACTACTAGCTCCTATGTTATGCTCTATGTCTTAGTGTAACATATTGGGGTTCTTAAGTGGATTCTTCTGGATTGGTTCTTAACTTTTCATAATCATTAAATCAACTATGGGGCCCAAGGACTCCTTAGTTGAGGCTATGCATGGGCAAAAAAGGCATGAGCCTGCAATGGGGAGGATCCACTTACATAGCTTTTGGCTTGATTAGTTAAGGTTTCTTACCTTTGACATCACTATAATCTTCTATTTCATATTTTCCATTGTGTAAACCACTCAGTACTCCTTAATCTTTCATTACATTCATCTATTAAATTAGTTTTTCTCAATTTTTTTAAATTTATGAACTTTAAAGCCCTCTTCTCATGATTTCATACTATTCTTGGTCTTCTAAGCTTTCATTTGATCCCAATTTCATCAAAAAATTCCTTGTATTTTAAAATTTTGACCAAAGTCAATGGAACTCAATGATGATCAACAGTTGCACTGATGAGGCCTCGTTGACCTAGCCAACCATGTCGATGAGGCCCCATCAACAAGGCCTCATCGACACAATGCAAAAATACTATATACACCATCAGATACTTTGGGATTTTTTGCAATTTTCTCAGAACACATGGGGAATTTTTGCAATTTTTTAGAGTCCAAAACCTTCTAAAGTCCATAACTTTCAAACTGTTTGTCCAAATCACTCCATTTTTTGATCCTGCACTTACCAAAGGTAAGATCTTTATCGTGAGGGCCACAAACCTTAAGGTTTATGATGAAATTTTTGAAATATTTTTCTAACTCCCCCAAGTATTAGTAACCTTAATCATACATAAACATCAATTTTTTCTAAGTTAACCCTTCCCACAATCTCCAGGATGATTTATCAATGATAAGGCATAAACAGAAATAACAATTGAGTTAATTGAATCAATCATAATTACAACTTAGCCAAGTGTAACTACCCTCAAGAGTTAAGGTATCCCAATTATTTTAAGGTTACATAATGATTGTTAATCTATGGTTCTATTGTAATTACAAATGGCACCAAAACAAATGTCCATAGGAAGGAGAACCCTTACAACCATGGGAGAAGTGACCTAGAGCTAGAAGGGGCTAGCAAGAACAAGGCCAAGAATAACAAGAGGAAACCCATGCAATGGGACCTCTTTGTGAGGAGCCCAAAGTGGAATCTATTCGACAGATTCTAGAAGAAGAACTGCCTACAGAATAATTTCAATGAGGAGAAGCACATGGACCTATGCCAAGGCTTGAGGTCACTTTGACTCAAGCCTACCTAGACATCATTAAGTCCTAAAAGATCCAAAGATCATTTCTTCAAGAGATAAACTTTGGGCCATTTTTGGAGAAAGCCCCATAAGATGTCAAGACATAATTGCAAGCCTCTCCCATGTGGCCAATCATCACATCCAATGGAAAGTGGTACATGGGAGAAACCTATCTCTTCTGGAATAGCCAAAGGCTAGGGTTCATTGTAAAAATCAAGGACATTTAAGTATCCTACTCGGTGGAGGCCATCGCACAAGCATTGAGGTTACCAGACATTGGAACATAGTTGGTAGAAATATCAACAAAAGGTGATCCTGAGGTAAAAAGGAAGTGGACCCAATGATGCTACAAGGTGGACCATAAGGAGTATGATGCACTCACAATGGTAGAGTGGATTTATTTCAAGATTGCAACTTATCACCTCAATCCAATGGTGAGGCCAAGCAAGGTAACTACTTTCTTTTCTCAAGCATGCATCACTCTAAGTAGGAAATTTCCTGTTAACCTTCCACAACTAATTTATTTAGAGATCAAGAAGCACTTCAAGGAGAATGAAAATTGAAGGATGACCCTACCCTTTCCATGCCTTATTAAGAAACTTTGTAAGAGGGCAGGTATTGTTCACTATTTAAATGACACTCTCAAGCATGCTCCCTTGGCCTCATGGGTAGAAATCATGAAGGATAAGACACCAATAACCACTGAAGAAGAAGAGCTACTACCACCACCACACACTTAGGAAACCATACTAGAGGCTTGTGCAACCCTTTAATGTCTACGAAAAATCTAAGAGTAGATCTTGAGTGAACAAGATAAGTAAGCAAGAATGAGTGGGAGGGATCCATCTATGTATCGGCCAACAATGAGTCATCTTAATGAGGTGGCCTGAATAGTTAGCCAAATGGAGAGGGGTGGTTCCATTTCCTCTACCCAAAAAATTTAGTTGCCTTCAAGGTTAGATCCCAATGCTTGGGAGGTGATAGTGTCATTAACAACACATCATCTATTCCTAGAAATATTTGGGAATGTTGCCACTTTCTCAGTAAGGTTGAAGGAAGGTGAAGAGGCAACTGACTTAGTGATGCAACACCAAGGGCAGGAGACAATAGTAGAAGTGGTAGCTAATCATGTACCTAAAGCATTGAATGCACTCACAACATCTGTACCATATGTATCTACACTCTAAGATGTGTAGATGTCCATAGGCACAGTCAACGGGAAATTGAACATAGCCTAGCACGAACAACTACTAGAATGACTAGTAGGAATCAAGCAACTGACTTTGGATATCTTTGATCTTCTAGAGAACATCACTGCAACCTAGTCGGAGCTACTAAATGCAAGGGATAGATGCATCATTTTGAAGGGACAACTAGAAATGGCCCAAGAGCAAAATCAATGCTTGACCTAGGAGGTTGCTAAAATTCATGTCTGACTTGTAGAACAAGCAATCCTTAGACTAGCAATGATAAGAGATGAAGCTATCAAATAGCTTCAAGAAAAATTTTAAAAGGCTAAGGAGGAAGTAGTAACAGCCATCTTCAAACAATCCATGGTAGAAGCTAAAACACATTCAATCAAAAAGACCTTAAATCAGATGCACCAAGAAAATGAAGCATTGACCATGTAATATCATCACCTATGAAATGCTGATGCTCAGAGCGATCAAATGCAAGAATTCATTCATCAAAAATAAGAGAAGATTGCCAGAGAGTTAACACTAAAATGAGAAAATTGGCTATGGAGAACCATAATTTGTCGATGGAGGAGGTACGCACCTTGTGACAAAAGTCTACCATCAAATTCATCACCTGGAAGAACGAAGCTCCCAATTTTAAAAAAGTGAAAAATCACTACAAGGACCAAGTTGGATTGCAAAAGGAAATTAATAAAAAAGAAATATAGATGACAAAGGCTAAAGTGAATGAAGCCCTCCAGCAACTCCAACAAGGAAGAAGGATGTGGTAGCCCATCCTCAGTGGGATTGATGCCTACAATAAAATGGAGATCTACTTAAAGGAGTTGCAGACCAAAGAGATGACAAAGTATATGGAGTTGCCAATCTCTATTACACAAACCTGGCAATGCTAATAGCTAGAAAGCTACAATTAGAATTGGAGAAATAGGTGGCTAGCTCATATCTGCTATACAAGGCTAAGTTCAAACACCACAAAGACACCAAGCAAAAGCTTGAGACTACTAATGCAGAACTTGATGTCCTTAAAGGGTGATTCATAGATCAATGAATCATCGCTGAGGATATAGATAGATGGATTAATGACTACCAGGAGCTAAAGAACACCGTGCGAGTGTTCAACATTAAATGCAAACAATTTGTTACCTAGTTTGTCAATGTCAAGGAGTTATTTCTACTGATCCCATGTCCTTGGGATGTGCTTATTTCAATCCACATTAGGGAAGCTACATGGACGATGCATGATCCTAGGAGTAAGGAGGAGAAAATGAAAGCACTGTTGGATGCTTTCTACCTCCCACCTAAATTTGTAGTAGCAACAAGACAACCACAACTACCTCAAACACTGCCAGTGCATGAAGTTAGTGAAGGTCCCTCAAAGCCTCAAGAAACACCACCTCCTAGGATCATTTGATCTTCTCCAACAAGCTTCACATCATCAAGGAATGTGTTGTCTAATTTTTTAAGAGTTGTATCATGGTGTTCAATTTTATGTCATGAACACCACCATTTTTTTTAATTTGTTGATCCATACACCTAGGCACTCCATTTTTTGTCAAGTCAGTCAAGTTTGTTTTGTTGAAAGAAAATTCAATCAATGATCCCATATCCCAATTTTGTAAAAGAACTCAAGGATGAGTTTTCATTTAGTCATAGGGTTATGATGAATCATCATTAGTTGTGTCAACGGGGCCTCGTCGATGAAACCTTGTCGATGCATCTCGTCTTGCATCAACAAGGACTCATCAACGTAATGTCTATCCATTACCTATAAATATGTGCCTACTAGCCACATTTATGGGCAATCCAAATTTTAGTAGTAGCGAAGCTCTTGCATTTTTTCCATTCAAAAGTTAGAATCTATTCCCCCAAGTGCCCATAGCAGGACTCATTAAGTGTACAAATCTTTATTTGAGCATTGTTGTACCTGAGCACGACAATGTGTGTGGCAATAAAGATGAGCTTTCTAATAAACCTTGCAGCACTTTGGATAGATTAGCTATTTTATTTATGCTTTTAATTTTTTTAATTATTTATTAAATGCTTTTAATTAGTTATCAAATATTTTTCAATTATTACGTTAATGAGACAATTAAGCGAGATAGATTACACACATAAGTATGACCACTTCGAGCGTACCAAATATTCGCTTGGTAATTCTAGCAGTGTTATCATTTGGTATGCCTAGTAGCGTAGCATTGGGTCACCCAACAGTGGATACATGGGATCAGGATGTGTATGAAAAGTGGGAATAGATACTTATGTTAGGATTAGTTAAATGATTAGTTAATTAGTAATTTAGTTTAGGTAATTAAATTTCTTTTATCTACATTTCAAGCACCAAAACATGAAATAAAAAATGATAAAAGTTGGATACCTCAGTTACACTTAACCATACCAATGTACATCACAAGTGTAATTGGAAGGACAAAAATTGACCTTAAGGCTAAATTCATTTCCTAAAGGGCTAGTGCACTAGAAATGATAAAGTTTACAGAATTGAACCAAATCATTTGTGAATGCTTTGTGATTCGTATGGTTGGGCATAGGGGTACCTTGCCTCTCATCACATGGCCTAGGCATTAGTGCAACAAAGAGTATTACTTGCCCATGGCTATATTCAAGGACTTATGATTTCTCTGTTTCCATCCTTGGATCCACCTCTACAAGTTTGACACTCTAAAGTACATTTAGCAATTTTCATTAATGAGTTTCAACATGGTACTCTATCAAAGAATGGATTCTGATTCTAAGGATTGGTACTAGATTTCTACTTCCTTGGTGAGTATCCCTAGAAATAATGTAAGCTTTTTCCATTTATTCTCCATGTTCTATAAGGCACATGCATCATGTTAATCCTCAAATTAATTTAGTTTTTAAATAAGTATTCTTATCAAATTCATGCATTTTAATTGATTTTATTTTGTATTCCATATAGTTAATTATTTTATTAATGTTTAATGTATTTTATTTTAATTAATATGATATATTGTATATTATATTAATGTGATTATAGTTTATATTCTATATAAATATTTTATATTTATATATATATATATATATAATATAAACATTATAGTTTATATTATATATAGACATTATATAAAAAATATATAAACATTATAAATACTTTGTTACTCTTTTTCTCCTTTTCCCAATCTTCATGGTGTTCCCTATTATCATTGGCCAAGGATAAAATCTTCAGTAGTAGTCCTAGGAAGTACAACAACATTCCCACAGCATCTTCACTTGCTTAATTCAGATGTAGTGGCAGAGCAACAATGGTCAGATTTCAAATTTTTGGAACACTTAGACGGACATATCTACTAAGCTTGGAAATGATGAAGAAGTTTTTGAATACCTCTCCAAATTCATTTTTTTATTGTGATTGGCAACAACTATAATTCCAACAGCAGCAGCAGAAGGTAGACATGTTCAAACATAACCACATGAACATGAATAGATGTGAATAAACATGCATGCCTTCTTTGAATTTAATGACACCACTAGGATATGGAGGATCTACTTTAGGTCCATAGTTTATTGTAGAAGCTCTTAACTAAGCAACTATAATCTTCTAGAAACTACAATCAAATATGCATAATCTTAAGGGAGGATTATATACTAAGAAATCAAGTAAGGCTTCTTCTGCCTTGTATTGTAGTCAAGCTTCCATGTCTTATACGTACATACCCAAGCAAAAAAGCTTTGAACTTAAGCAACAAATACATGACAGTGTTAATGTCAACACTCCCATGCTCTCATGGGGCCATGATTATCAACATCTCTATTTCTCTCTCTTAATAACCATAGTAAAAATCATGTGAGTAGTGGGCATTTAAACTACTAGATGGTGGTCATTAATGGTGATGGTTACGAACATTAGTGGTAGACATTTTAGAAGTTACGGACATAGTGGACACCTAAATTGGAGAATGTGGGCATTATTACGTAAGAAGTGATGGTGGTTTCTTTAACCATTACATGAAACATGGACATCATTATGGATGATAGTAGCAACTATAAAACTAATGGGGGAAGGGCACTTTCTATGAGTCCTAAAGGGCTCTTTCTATGAGTCCAAAAGGCTGGGGCTATCAATCTTGAGGGGTATCTTCCTCTCCACTAAGCAGCAGTTTCCTCTTTTCTTTTCTTTTTCTATAGGCTTCCAACTGATCTTCGAGGAGGGTCCAAAGCAGGAGCCAATAGCTCAAAATTGGATCCTTACGGGCCTTCTTGGTGAATGTAGGAGGGTTCTCTCTCCCTCTCTCTTCTTTCTATCTACAATAATGCAAGCAATGCAACCTATGCGTAGGATGTGAGACATGTAGTTTTCTTTGGACCGGCAGCTTGTTTCAGTGGTGTAGACGTGGGTGGACGATCTTCCTCTCTACGATGATCTACAAAAGGTGGCAGATGGTAGTAGGCTTTAAGGACCGTAGTTGCAACCCTATGTAGACTGCAGCGGGTATTCTCTCTTTCTCTCTCTCTCCCTCTCTCACAGTGATTGCAGTCTTCCTGCCCAATAATGGATACCATCAGCAGTCATGAATCGGCAAGATTAGCAAGACTAAGGAAAATTCATTACTTTTAATTACTTATTGTATTCTCAACTTTGAGATATTTATTCAATTTAAATTTAGATTCATTCACTTTAACCATGATTTCTTTGGTTTGGTTTACTATTTTCAAAAGCCACATAGCCCTCTCTAGTTAAGACTATTCCCATGTTTTTGTACCCATATAGGAGGTTTCCTAGGCAATAGTCTCCTAAAATGAGTTTTCTTTCCTAGTGTTCATGCGACCAAAATTTATGCATTAATAAATGGAAAGTAGGTACTATGTACATAAATAATGATGAAGAAAATTCAAGACTAATGATCCTAATTCATCCAAAAAGTAGATGCTTGACAATCCAAACTTCACATAAAATCCATGGTAATAATGTCATGATGTCCTGACCAAAGTAGCCTTGAATTGGAAGAATAAAGTCTAATGTAAACTCATGTAGAATGGTCTAGCTGTAGCGTGTTGATGTGGTGCATTATGAGTGCTTTAAAATGGCAAGCGAAATCCTATCAAAGTCATGTCAATGATTCTAGAAATTGATTGGGATGATGAAAATGCAATCTAGTCTGTTCTTCTTCAAATATTACAAAATTAGTATTGCTTTTTGTACATTGAAAATGCATTGAAGGCTAAGAAAATTGCAAAGTTATTGCCTTTTGACCATGGAAATGTAAAGGGTTTGAGAATCCTCATTAGTTCCATTTACCCAAGTATAGAAGATCACGTTTTAGGTGTTGTGCCAACATAGTGAAGGATTGTTGTGGTTATGCTATGGTCATATGGAATGATGGTTCTGGTGTAGGGGCAAACTACTAGTATGACTATGGAAGGATCTTGGTTGCCTATTAGTAGTAGGCTCATTGCTTGGCCTTGTACTACCATGATTGCTATGGTTTTTATGGATTTGATGTAGTAGGCATCGATTTCTACTGCTATTTTCTTCAATAGCTTCAAAGAATCCTCATGAAAACCATTTTGATAGAAGATAGATATCAACATTTGCATTCACATTTTCTACATTGTGTGATAGCAACCTTGGCTAGAATAATGAGAAATCATTGAATTCCATGAAACTACATCTCTAAATCACATTTTGGCAAACACTTGGTGTGCCCCATGTAGAGATCTATATTTTGAATACATGTTCAACAATGCATTTTCAAGCACTAAGATACAGTGGAATCCATTCCTAAAGCATAGGCAATGCATCTCCTTATCCCAATTCAAACCCAAAAATTGTAGAATCTATTGCAGGAATTGTTGGAAGAAATCTGCATCAAAAATAGTAATCGTAGAGCAAGAGTTGCAGCAACTGGCCTCCAAGTATAAAGGTGTACCTCTGTGTTTGGAATCAGTGGCCAATTACATTGCCAACCATCCCAAAAAGATCAAGGTAATAGAGGTGATCAAGGAAAAGCATCTTCATACAGGTGGAGAGACACTAGCACTGCAAAATTTGGATTTCTGTTCATTTGCATTTGAGGGCCTCTAATCTAGTTACAGAGGAGCTTTCCTTGACAAATGTGCCTTCCTTGTGGATTCTTTCTGGGGTGACCTTGAAAAAATCTTTGGAAATGATGTTGTGCATAGTTATTATTTTAAAGGAAGTAATGCAAAAGCTATTACAAATGCTTGTTGCTGCACTAGACATGATGTATGCTTTGCTTCAAAACTTGTTCTATTGCAGGTTTACCAAGGATTGTTATCATAGAAATCCAAGGCTATTGCACATGCAAATTTCCAATTTCATTTCATTAAATCTATTCATCTTTTCATGCCATAAAACCACTTTTGAAAAATGACAAAGGAAAGGCAGGAGTCAACTGCAATGGAGAAAATGTGGAGCATCACGTATGATGAAGATGTGGGTTCCGAAGATTCCATGCTAATTTGGGAAACTAAGGATGCCAAACTTGGCAGTTACACCAATTATCATGGATTGGTATTAGATTTTTTTGTATCAATCTATTATTAAAATAATCATTTTTGTAACATTATAAAGTATAAATAAGCTATTTCACTTTGTATTGAGGCATGCACCTAGTGGGCACTAAAGGTGTGCAATCCAACGGGCACCAAAGGGGTACCTAGAATTGATACCCAAGAAAACCCATGTCAAGTTGAAGTCCAATTTCCCTTGAATAATTATTATGTGAGGATTTTTTAAGCTTTGTGGCAACTATAGACCATTAGAGTCCATTATCGAAGTGTTGAGGTGGTTGCACTATGGAAATAGTAAGGCAGAATTACAGATTAGGTGAAGTCTCGCTTATAATCTATGTATTTCTGATTTTAATTTGATTTAAACATAAATCTTCATTCTTGAAATTGTGATTATAATTTAGGTTGAAGATTCATGTTTTTACTTATGAGTGACAGTCATAAGTATGAAATTTATTTGGATTCGATTCTAACCATTTATTATCTTGATGATTTTTTGACTTTTGAATCGTTCCTCCATGGGATACACTTCACAAGTTAGTCACAAATGATGTGAATTCTCTACAATGAAGATAATTATTAAAGGTATTCAACACTGAATTTTTTCTGGCTTGTCACATCATGAAAGACTTGGAGATGATTTTAAGAATCTTCATTATATCCCCCTTCAAACTGGGGGATATTATTCATATCCAACCTTCTAATCCTGCTATCTTTCTGACATCTTGTAGGAATTCTCACTACCTTTGAAATATTATACATATTTTTTGATAGCCAACAAAGGCTCATCATAATCATGTCATTCAAAGTGGCCCCTTTCATGGCCATGATGCCTATGATGAATTTTTTTGTACCTTCACTCATGATGGCGTTCCTCTTCCCCTTATGATAATATCTACCTCTAGTCATGACCATCTTTGTAGGATCTTTGTTTATCTCTATCCTATCATTCATTTCCATCCCTATCTTGATTGTTCCTCCTTTTTCCTCAACCCCTCCTACTAGAGTTTGATGATGAAGAGGATGTTGAGGGTGAAGAAGAAGAACTAGGAGAATGATGCTTGCTAATTGATCTCCTTTGATCCCTACCCCAATCCATTTGTTTTTCTTTATTCTTTTTGTTACCATTATTCTTACCTTGAGATGAATGGCTAGGATTTCTATCCTTTGAGACTCTATGATCTTAAGAGCTTGTGTTTCCATTACCAAGGTTTTCCAAAGTTGACTATAACCATTAGTGAATGGTTTTCTCATAAAAAAAAAGAGGAGAATTTGTATATTGGAATTGGCCAAAAAATAATCCTCGCCCTCTTTGTGCTACTACAAGAATAATTACATTGGAATCCTCTTACCGTTAGAGGCCTCATAACACACTTCCATGTGCCAATCTTTCTTACGCTCAGCATTTGTAGGGTGATAGTCCCTGTCAATGTGGTCTTAGACCTCATATTTTGAGTTAAGTGTAGTGATGTCTACTCTAATGAGATTGGCCATTAGCATGGTGGGAATAGATCGATCACAAGGCAAGAAAATGTTGTCTTCCATGTCCCTCCAATGCATCTATTCATCTTGAGGTAGGATGAAAGTGAAATCTAGATTATAAGAATTTGGGTGGGCATAGACAAGTCTAAGTTGTTAGGGATTCTTTGGTCCTTCCTATTGTTGATTGGATTCTCCTATTTTTGGTGGAGATTTGTCCCTACAAGAACAAGACATATTAGTTGTATATAAAAATAGTATGCCTCTGATATTTTATTTCTTTAATTGTTTCCCTTATTGGATGGTAGTTGGTTATTGTTGTGTTATCTTTACAATGTACTTGTATAACTTCATAGTTTACTACTAATTATCATACTAAGCTAACTAAAGTTCCTAACAATGGCACCAATGATGAGCAGTGGGTATCCCCTACATCCAACCATATGAATCACAAACATTCACTATCAATCTAGCCGAATTCCATGTACTTAGTTCCTAAGTTTCCTGTAATCTTAAGCCATGCATCAAGGGGTTGTATGTTCATTATCTTCCTAACTCACACTTGTGTTATTAGTACATATGGTTAAATGTGAGTTAAGGTACATGTTATCTATTTTTAAAAGTATTTTTCTATATTTTTCATCCTAATAGCTATATGAGTAAAGGAGGATTTAACAATTAATTATTTAACTACTTAGCTAATCTAGCAACTATCCTAATGTGAAGTAACCATTCCCACTCACCGTACATATCCTGAATTAGTATTAACACTACTGAGTTACCAAGTGGCTATTATTGGATGTACTGAATGGCCACTACTAGGATTACCAAGTATAATATGTCATGTTCGAAGTGGTCATACTTACGTATTTATGGTTAAGTATATTAATTAATTAAAATCATGAACGTAAATTTCATTGAAAGTAAAGTGCAAATAGAAAAGACTAAACTAATCCAATTGCTACAATGAATATAAAAAATCTTGCCTTTATTGCCATTCATGACAATGCATTTAGGTACATGGAATTCAAATAAAGCACCATACAATCTCTTTAATTTACACTGTGAACAAAGAAAAAATATTCTAACTCTGAAGATAAGAAAATCCAAGAGCTTTGTTATGTTATTGAATCTTAATTATCATATATGAGATTAGTGCATGCATTTATATGGTTCTTGCCTATGTCAACATCAATGCATCTAATCATGCATTGATGGGGATTCGTCAACAGGGCTGCATCAACGCATGTCCATCAACATATCCTATCTAATTACAACTTATCAAAAGAAAAAGAAAAATAATAGGAAAATAATGATGAGAAGAAGAGATGATGGAAAGATTAATATAACTTCAATTTAATGGTGCTTACAAATTGGCATTTTTACCATCTAAAATTCATCCTATAAATGCTTAACTAAAATCAAAATGAGTAGTTGAACCAATACCCATGTAAGCCTTTCTCATGTTCAACCCATTTCCAAGATCACTTGAATCTCAGATGTAATAAACCAAGACAATCTCCTACTTGATCCCTACTCAGGGCCATGAAGGCCTAGAAGTCTCTCTCATAGTGAACTTTGGTAATGTTCTTGAATTCATGTATTCCTAGGAATTAAGATCTCAATCCTTGAATTAAATCATATTCATATCTAAATCATGAGAATACAATTACTTGGTCATGGTAATGTAATCACTATTAGGATTGTGAATAATTAGCATAGCTACAAGGATTGATAAGAGCTTTCTAATAAATCCAAATTAGAAGAACCTGTTGTGTATACTTACACAGATGGAGGAAAACCAAACTAGAATCTTAAGTTTTAGATGATTTCTAGCACATTATATTGGTTTGACTTTACCAATGATTAGATCATAGAACAATCAAGTCTAGATGAAAATGGTGTACGTGTGACCTTGCACTTAAAAGAGGGATGTGGAGATCTATTCCCACTATGTAAATGAGTAGCACTGAAGGGATGTAGCAATGGATCTCTAATAGGGTTTAGAATAGTCTCACGTACTCCTATGAGCTAATTGAATAATTGGCTAGGGATCTAGTGATATTACACTTTCACCTTCTTTCTCTTATCCATCATTCATTCTCCATCTCTTTCATTCCATTCTTGTCCATTTTTTTGTATGGAAAGAAGTTAATTAGGTAAAGTAGATGATGAGATTTGACCATCCAAGGGGATTGACTCATGTTTGATGTTAATGTCTATTAGTTAATGGGAATTCACAAGTTTCACAAGGGTAATAAAGGTAGGTACCTACTATGGAAAGAACCCACTTTTGAATAGTTCATGTCTTGGCATTGTGAGAAAATGAGCTCAATTTTATCTTTCAATGATGAAAATGGTTGCATAACATAAAGCACTCAATTGATCTTTCACTTGTGTGACTTCAACTCTACAAGATTCAAGGTTTGATTATAAAAATCCCTTTCCACCTTACCTCACTTGTGCCTATTTATTCAATCTTGGTATATCCTATCTATCAACTATTTTTATAATTGCTCTTTCCTAGTCTTTAGACCATGTGAATGAACAAATTCAACATTATGATTTAAATCTCATGAATTTGGATGTCATTAAAGATAAGCTTTTAATGCTTTAGTCTTCTTGCTCTTGTTGTGACATTTTTGGTTTGATCCTTAGCACTTTAGCAAGTTTAATATTTGTCAAAGGTTGGATTCTTGTAATTATCTTGTGTATTTATTTTTCTTGTTCTTCCCATTAGCATTGTTCATTTGATTCAATCCAAGCATCTTGTAACTCAATCATGGGGGAGAGGCACCAATTCTTATATGTACTTTGTAATTTTTATGGTTATTTAAATTATTTCCATCTTATTTTTAATTACCCATGCATGCCTTGATTTCATAGTTATGATTATATTTCTCTTATTATCTTGAGATTTATCCTTATCATTATTTCTATGGTCATTTTTGTAATGGTAGTATAAGTTCTTAGGGATATCACTTGATTTTTAGCATTTTCATAGTTCATCATGTTTAGGTGATTTTGCTTAGGATTCTATAGAACTAATGGGAGAAGACTAAGCGATTTCAATCAATCCTTGGTCTATGGTCTTACAAGAGAAATTTTGGTCCCAAAAGAGAAGGAACATCATTAATCATCAAATCCAACATCTATACCTGAGATACCTTCCTTGAGAGAGAGATTTGAAGGTAGATAGTCATGCTCTTAACCTTCAAGTTAAGCATCTGCCTAGCAAGATCTCTTGATTAATGCTAAAATAGTTGGTAAGGGCTAATTTGAAAGGAGATGATGTAGTATAAGACATAGGTGTGAATGATATACAATAGAGATCAATCCACAAGGCTAGGGTAGCGAACCTTGAGACATAGATGTAGAGAATTCACATGTTTATAACTTATACTTCCAGATTCTTTCTATTTCATGTAGGCATATCAAGGGGATTCTATCCTAATCCACCTTTCAATGAAACTTCTCTACAAGATGGCTTGTATTGTAACATGTTCATGGTATGTATTATATATTTGTAATTCCTTCGCATTGATCTTATTATGTGTCTAGTTCCTATTTTTTTGTCTTGGGTATTAAAGCTATGAAAATAGCTTTACTTATTCATGGGAGAATGATGAGGCGTCCAATGGCATTTTGTATGTCTATTATGATCCCTAGATTTGGGAAGTATTCAATGAATCATGTGTTTATAGTCTAGTGTGTTTGGTTATGATTTGTATCTCCCAAGTATGCTCCCTTACCTATTGTATCATACTTTGGATTTGTGTACTTTTCTCAAGCTTCTTAGGATGTTTCCAATCTTTTTTAGGAACCTTTAAGTCCTTCTAGCATGTTACCTTCGATTTTGAGTTCCATCTAGGAGCAACACATGGAATCCTAGTAGGGGGAATGTGCTAACCCCATTATGTTAGCACATCTTTCTACATTAATGCCCATGCATCATTGCACCTCCTGCTTACCCAAGTTTGGACCTAATTGCCAAAAGTATGATCTAATTAATTAGGATCATATTAACAAATCTCTGTTGACTTCTAGACATTGACAAACCTCCACCATTATATAGCAAAAACTATGAATACTCAAGATGAGCTCTCACATACATCACAAACATAACTTTGATTTTATTTGGCTTTTAGCATTTGATTTATGTGTAGAGGTCTTTCTCTCTTAGGTAAGTTGATTCCTTTTCTTGTTCTATGCATATTTTGAGTTGTCATTTTCACAAGTGTAGCTAGACTTTATCAGAGCACCACCTTTCTTAGGTAGCCTAAAATCATTTTGTCAATGTGAAGTCTAGTATTTGCATGGTGAATAAATCTTATGATTTTCTTTTGTTCTACCATTGATGACTTAAATATTAAAATGTTAAAAATATTTATGTAATTTTCATTTTATTGAGATACAATGATTTATCCCTATCTAAGAAGGTCATAAATGTATGGCATGGTATTGGGCCATTAAGATTAGGACTAAGAGTCATTAATTACTTTTGGTGTGTGATGTTGCATCTATTCCATAAGGGATTATGACACGTGTGAGTGTTTATGATCATTATGTCTATCCCTAGGAGGGATTGCAATGCATATATGTTTATTATTATTTTTTTATTATAATCATAAAATATATAAAAGTTATGAAACATTCAATTATAAATATTTTTTCTATCTCTCAGCAAGGCAACATGGGCTTTCATTTATATCATATGTATTATAATATGTTTTATATTCATTGAATGTAATGACATACATAAGTGTTTTTGGCAATCCACTCAAAATCATCTTCAAATCTTATGACCAGATTACATTATGTTTCTTATGATATAATCCCATAAGATGAACAAGTTTGGAAAGCAATGGATAAAACAATGATAACTACCCTTAAAAAAATGATGGTAAGATGGTTGAAGTTGTAGTCAAATTAAATACATCACCTAAATGCAAAAAAAAATGTATAATAACAAAGACAAAGTTAAGTTCTCATACTTGAAAAGCATCAAAGAAGATCCAAATGAGTCTTTCTCATCCTTTGGTAATGACACTACTACAAATACTACATAAATCCTTATGACTTATAGTGATACCTAATCATGACTCACATATGAAATGGAACAATCTATGATGCCTCTAAATCCCATCTTTGTCAATAGATGAATAAGGAGGACCCCATACACTAGCTAGCCATACTATCTTGGAGGTGCATATCCACAACTCATGCAATAGTACCAATAGTGACAAACTTCAAATCCTTGGGGCATTGCTCCATGAAACCTTTATGCTTTGATGTAGTAACAGATGATACTTCCCACCAATCCCTACTTTCAAGGTATCCATATAGGTACTTAACCATCCCCACAAATGACATCTTAATAGTACCTTCCTATCCTAAGTAGTCCTACCAATCAAGCTTCTTAACAATAGTAGTAATAGTTTCTACTTCCTGGTCATATGTAGCATGGGGTAGCTAGTTAATCATAGCCAAGGAAAGTTAAATCTTACAATATTTCCTACTACATTGATCTTTCTTTCATATATGCTATTAGGTAGTATTAATAAATACCTATAGATTTCATTATGAGGAGAAGCCCAAGTTTCCATGGTAGAAAATTCCACTACAAGCATAGATGTGAGCATCATGGAACTGTATCCACTCTATCCTCTTCATCTTGTGAAGAGGATAAGTATGTAAAACAAGAAAAATTTCATATTAAGAAGATCATAGTAATGTTTCCTAAACACCATCAAAGCACAACATCCATCTTAGGGAGAAGTTCTATAATAGTATCTGGCAAATCCAATAAAATGACACCTAAGGATGATGTCTTTACCATCTCTATGTCCAAGGTAGCTACACATGCAATTAACAAAGGATATTTTCCTAAAAAGTAATTAGATTTTAGAAGTTCCATGATGAAGATCCAAATTAGTAATAAAAGATCATTACCTAGCTCACTATGGCTCTAGTTTAGGAGTCAACAACACCTCATTGTAGCAATACCTTGATTAAAAACTTCCTCCTCTCAAGAGTACTAACATTTAGGTGGAACCAGTGGACCAATCTTACATATACCTCATGGGATAAGTGAACAATGTGATGAGAACATTAGCTTAGTAGGTTGTTCATATCCTATAAATTTCTTAGTGATCAAACTAGAAAATAAGGTGAAATATAACTTTTCTTTCATTATAGGAAGGGCCTAGTTGAGCATTGTTAATGCCAAGTTACTCTTCTAGAACCTTCATCTTGAAATTAGTTAGAGGGATGAGACTAGAAGGATGCACTAGAAGAAGATACCTTATGATCGTTCCCAATCACATAGCACCATATAGATATGTCATTCAGATGAGCCAGAAAAAATCCTTCTCATTGACAAGCAATACCTAAAGCATCATGAAGAACATCTTTCATCTCTAAGTGTGTCTAATGCTGAATTTCTATGGTACACTCAAAATTCTACTAAGTGATAAACATGAAGTATTGGTGGAGGAGGAATCCTCCACATCATGTTAAAATTTTCTTTTATTTCTACTATTTTTGTTTATGTGATTAATAAAATTGGTGTATTTAGCTATATTTTTTGTACTTTTTAAGCTTAATGGGTAATTATTTATGAAATTTTATTTTCTTTTAGTATATTTTTTATGTATGTGGGAAAAAAATTAATGCATTTTATGAATTCTCACCTAACAAGCCAATGATGGATAGATGAATTATAGCTACAAAGATGATGTGAGGGTATCAAATGGATTCAAAGTAAAGCCTTGATCAATGGAATATCCATGCAACAAAATTTATCGACCCACTTTTCCTCTATCCTTCATTGGTGAACTAAGCTCATATTTAGTCGAGATCTAGGACTCATACTACAAGCTGTTAAAACAAATGCTACTTGAATTATGCATATATGGTGGATCCACACATTACCAAGGTATGAGATCCAGAAACTTAGAAGAGTGTTTGGACACTAGCAAGGAAAGGATGTATCATTGAGGGTCCTTATGACCACTAGATGGGTCTAATGGGTGTAATTAGATCAAGGTGCAAGTTCTTGCCATGCCTAGCAACCCTTGTCAAAAGAGGTTCATTATCTCATGAACATGTATGTGCCATATGATGAGGGATAAATTCTTATGTTTGTGCAAGTCGAAGAATCTAGGTGATGATTTGACATTTTGATCATTTCCATTATTTCCATTCATCATTCAAAAATCCCCTCTCATGAAAAAAAGAAAAAGAGAAGAATAATAAGAATAACAATGATGAGAAGAGGAGGTAATGAAAAGAGTAATATAACTTAAAGCTTATCAGTCTATGTAAATTGGTATTCTTACCATTTCATATTGATCTTATAATTACTCAAATTAAGATCAAAGTGAGTTGTTGAACTAATACCTATGCAAGCCTTTCTCATGTTTAACCTATCTCCTAAATCACTTAACTTTAAAAATGTAATAGTCCAAGATAGTCTCTTGCTTATCTCTACATTTGGCCATGAAGGCCTAGAAGTCTCTTTTTTAGTAAACTTTGGTAATGTCAAATGCTACTTCCACTCAAATCTCAAATCTATTTGTTCCTAGGAGTCAAGATGATAATCCTTGATCAAATCATGATCGTATACATCATGAAAATTCTAATTTCTTGGTCATGACATTATAATCACTACTAGGATTTGGATTGGTTAGCATAACTAAAGGGATTGACGAGATGTTTCTAATAAATCATAATTTGGAAAACATGTTATGCATATATCCATGGATAAAAGAAAACCAAACTAGAATGTTAACTTCTAGATGATTTGTAACATGTCATCTTGGTTCAATTTCACCTAACATTAGATCACGGAACAATCAAGGATAGATAACACTAGTAAGTGATAGGTGTAACCTTGTGCTTGGAAGAGAGAATTGGAGATCGATCCATATTGTATGGACTAGTATCATTGAAGGAAAGTAGTAGTGGATCTCTCATAGTATGTAGGACATGCTCACTTATTCCCATGAGCTAATTGAATGATTGGCTAGGGATCTAATGATGTTGCACTCTAATCTTCTTTCTCTTGTCCATCATTCATTCTCCATCTCTTTCTTTCCATTCTATGCATTGTTATCTGTAGCAAGAATTTGATCCAAAAAATCATAGGATAAGATTTGGTCATCCAAGGGGATGGACTTGTGTTTGATGCTAATGTCTCATTAGTTTTTTGAAATCCAAGCATGTCTCATTAACAAATTTCACAAGGGAAAGAAAGACAAGTGTTTTTTATGAGAAAAAATTACTTGTGAATCATTAATGACTTGGTGTTATAAGTAAGTGAGCTTAACCTTATATTGGAGGATGGTGATGGTTACATGACATAAGATACTTGATTTGTCTCACTTATGTGAATGTTGGCTCTATTAACTTCAAGGTTTGATCATGATAAACCATTTTTGATTTACCTCACTTGTGTCTATATTTAAATATTTTGGTATTCTAATCATTTTCTATTTTTCTAACCCCTCTTTCCTATTTCTTAGTTCATGGGAATACATGAAATTAATTATATGATTCAATTTCAATGATCTTGGATATCATCCAAGGTAAGATTATAATGTTTTTATTGTCTTGTTCTTCTTATACCTTATTTGATTAATCCTTGGTATCTTGAACATGTTTGTATCCTTGAATACCATTGAAGATAAGTAAAATGCATGGGAGGCCAAATTTTAAGAATTTTCTTTCTCTGTAGGATATGTTGATACATCCCCTACATTAGCATAGGGCCACCAAAACATCGCCCCTAGATTAGCAAACCACTATAACTAGTGGGATGTCCTTAACTCCATTTCACATCCATTTTTCCTTTTTATCCTTCATTTTCCTTATCTTCGGTGCCACCAACAAGTAAACCATTGCCAAATTTTTATGATGAGGTTGGATCTAGTAATTTTATTCCATGTTCTTCTTCTTGATCCTTTTGTTGGTGTTATTAGTAAGGTTCACGCCTAGCGTCTTGTATCTTAGTTGAAGGGGAGAGACATAAATGCAGTTATGTATCTAATAAACTTTGTAGTTATTTAAATATTTTTACCTTAATTTTTACTTACCCATAAACATCATGATTTTACAATTATGATGATATTTTTCTAGTGTTCCCAATGATTATCATTGTTCTAATGCACTTTTTTTTTCTTTTTTTCTTTTTTTTTTCAATGATAGTTTAATGCTTAAGAAATTCACTTGATTTTTAGCATCTTTCATAGCTTATCATGTTAGAATGATTATGGTCCAAGCTCAATAGACCAAGGAGGAAAAAGATCAAAAGATCTTAGTCCCATATTTATGGACTTGTGTGTGAACCACCGATTCTTGAGGAGGAGAAGGAAGAACATAGATTAGTAGATCCCAAACTAGTCCCAAAAAGCCCTCCAAGCAAATGAAGATTATAAGAGAAACCATCGTGTTCTTGATCTTTGGGATCAAGCATGTAAACAATAGCAAGATGCTAAACAAGTACTAGAGAAGCTAGCAAGCAATGACTTGGAGACTTGTGATGTACAAAAGGGTGTGAGTGCAAATGATGAATGGTAGTGACCAATCCACAAAAAAAAAAAAGAATTATCATTAGTTATTGGAGCTTGGTCCACCTAAGCTTAAGGATTTGCTACAATAGACATGCTTCTATGCCTATGTTACCCAATCCTTCATTTGATACCGACACAATATGGAGAAGTTCTTTCTTAACCTTGTAGCTAATGGTACCATGCCATTTGTAGGTAGAATCCCTATGCCCATTTCAACATGGACAATTATGAGAGCTACAAAATTCCATAATGAGCTTGGCAATAATTGGTGGGCACAAACTTAGAATATTAAGCTCAAGATTACAACAAGATCTATCTTGAGGCATTTGAATTGGAAAAGAAAAATTTAAAGAGGTTAAAGCTTCCCTTGGTCCAAAATGCTATGTACAAAATTGTCTCCTTTCTTACACACTAAAACACCATCAAATATCTCATATTGTAAGGCTAAAATTATAGCAATGATGAGGGGAAGATATTCCATCAACATCATTTATATCCTTTTCAAGGAGTTGACTTAAAAAATTAAAGATGTGGCTCATGATAAGACGGATATTTATGCCTTTCCAAGGTTAATACAAAAACTTTGTGAACTAACAAGCATACTCAACCATTTGGGAAAGCATTCCACCTTTGCAAGAATGGTGGATTGAGAGAATTTCATGGTAATGTCCACAAGACAAATTTCTAAGATCATTGGGTAGTATCTGATTCAAAATATGAGATGCCTTTCATAGAAGCTTTACATGTTCAGCCATCAAACTAGCTCCACATGTGTTCAACTAGAGCATCCTCTATACATTAGGCTTTATAACACATGTAAGTCTAGTAACCTATAAGATCACTCTCTCAACCACATAGTTTTAGCATCATGCAAAGCCAAGAACCCCTTCCTAGTAGTGGTTTTTTCCCCATGATGTACATTGAAGGTGTCAGGTAAGCTACCATCATTCACATCAAGGGATCGTAGGATTTAGGTAGAAATTTTCTAGAGATGATGGAAGCCATTGTGAGTGGAAAGGCTATAAGGAATTATCTCTTTGAATTTCTTCCTTCTTTAATGAATGATCCACCCATGATCTATGATGATGCTCCTATTCATTCTTTCATACATGTTTCATTAAAGAGTATTTCATCATTGCATAGGTCAAGGTGTAGCATGCACAATGTCCAGCATATAAATGAAGTCCTCTAGGTATCCACTAATCAACTTGAAATTGGCTATTGCTAGATAGAAGAAGATCAAAGGATAGATCCAAGAACCAATCTCATGTTGAGAAACATTGATAGCATGGTGAAGATTGAACTTGTTAAAGTATGCTTTAAACTTGAAATTGCTTATGTTGATCAAACTATATATTTAAGGGAGTTGTGAAAAAGACAAGCAAGAGGTATGACAATTGCAAGAGTACGTAGAAACCATTATACCAATGATACCACCACCTTCTATAATCATACATGAGATATGAACCAAGTACCTACAATTTAAATTATTCAAGGTGTGAAAAGTGGGGAAATAAGCCTTGTTCATAAAAGATGATTTGAAGAAGCAAATTAGTATGTTAAAGCACCAATTCCACAAATAGGAGAAAATGAGCAAGGACAAGGAAAACTAGGTAGTTTTCCTTTTCCAATAGGTACAAAGACTTATGAATAAGAGTTAAATCATGGTCCAATTTCAATATAACTTTCTTTGTATAGAAAAGAAGCATTGGAATTTGTAATAGGAGCTAGTAGAAAAGATCAATATAGATACTGATAAGCTCAAAAATATTCATCTAATCAAGCAAGAAACCTAGGATGTCATTGTACGTAGATTACAGAAACTTGTAGCTCTGATGAATAAACATGTAACTAGAGAAAGACATGAGGTGAAGGAGAAATTTAACACCTTCCATGTCAAACTCCAATAGATGGCCATAAGTGAGCCAACCCTGTAAAAGAAGATGGGCCTCTTGGAGAACATGTACATTCTCTAATAGGAAGTAGTAATTGTAGTCCTTGAGATAAGACTCAAGGAGGTGGAAGACGATGTGTATGTAAAGCATAGAAAATATCTATACATGCTCAAAACTTCTACAAGTAGACTACATAGCGAGCTAGAATAAAGACTTCATCAAGTAATAATCGAGTTAGAGGTTGCCTAGTATGAGCTCTCACAACCAAAGAGAAATCACAAGTAGTTTCAAGAAAATGCAAAGAAATGTAGATAAGTACTATTAGCAAAGCAAAGAATAATGCATAACTCAAACTGGTAGCTCTAAGCTAGGGTGATGGACATTGAAGCAAAATTGTAAAGATTTCACATGTCTGCAACTAGAACTTCCAACTTCTTCTCATACCATAAAGGCATGTAAGGTTTCTTATGTTGTAGTATAGTCATGGTTTGTATTTTTTATAGTTGTAATTCCTTCACATTGATCTTATCATGTTTCTAGTCATTATTTTATGTCTTGGATGTTAAAGTGATGGGACTAGATTTACTCAATTTTGGAAAAATGATAAGTCATCTAGTGGCATTTTGTAATCCATTGTAAGTCTTAAACTCAGGAAGTATTTCACATGCCCTATGTTTATGGTTCTAGCATGTTTGATTAAGGTTTTTCTCTCTAGAGCATGCATCCTTGCCTCCTAATTCATACTTCCATGTTGTGTACATATTCAAGGTTCTATAGGAAGTTGCCAACTTTATCCAAGCATCCTAGGATCCTTTTCACATGTTCCCTAGTGTTTAAACTTTTATCCAGAACTATCGGTATGATGTTGGGTCATTGATGTTAGCATTAGGAGATATTAATTGCTTCCTAAGTGTGGTGTTGCACCTATCCCATAAGGGATTTTAACATGTGTGAGTGATTGTGAGCATTGTACTTGTCCCCACATGGGATTTTGATGCATGTGTATTTATTATTATTTTATTCCAATACTCAAATCCATAAAAATTATAAAATATAAAAGTATAAATATTCTTTGAATTTTCCACTATGGCAATATAGGTTTTCATTATATGATATGTATTATAATCTCTTTTATATTTATGGAAGGCAACATACATGAGTGTTCTTGGAAATTCACTCAGCATCATCTTCAAAGCTTATGACTAGATTACACTACATTTCATATGATACAATCTCATTGGTCATAGCCAACAGGACCCCTATCAATAGTTTTAACCTAAGGTTGAAGGAAGTTTTATTTGGTGTACTTTTTAACTTTAAGGATTTTTCTTCACACCCAGAGTTACTTTTGTCTCCTTGTTCTTTATCCCATGTAGAAATTTTGATGTAATATGGTTTATTGTAGAAATTTTGAAATCAATGCTCTCCCTTGATGTACTTTGATTGAAAACCTTAATGTATCACTAGTATAAATTTTAATCCTTTTCCTACATTAGAGGGGATATTTTTTTAAGATTGGTTATAAGCATAAAAACCTAAAAGTGCTTCCCCAAAACCATTAGGCCTTTTCTTTTATCTTATGCTAGAGTTGTATTTTTCTTTTGTGGTCATCTATGATTGTGCTCTAAATTTTTTCTTTATAATATATTTTATTTTTGGGGTCAAACACCCTCAAACTAATACAAAACTTTGGTATAGCCTAAGAAGAATATCATAGTGCATCCCAACTCAAACTCAAGACCTATCACATTCAAAATAATAATCATGCTAATTAAGATATGCTTTCATTGGCTCTTTATGTCCTAAGATTATTTAACAATATATAACTTCTTAATGGTGTTTTCACAGCTCATAGCATGGATATTTCTACTATCCAATAGATTGAGGGTTTACTAACATAATAAAATTTTAGTTTCAATTTCATTAAGATACTATCATATAAGGACAAGATAAAAATATACATTTAGAGTACTCTTACATAGATAGTCATTGTATAACTCACCTACCTAAATAAATCATTAATGTTCAATAGAATAAACACAATAATAACAACGAAAACACTGGATGATATTTAAATATGTCAAAAATTCTTCTTCATACTTTATTTAAGATATAAGGTTGTTATATCAAATCTCCCTTCTTTAGTTTTTGTATAATAAAACAATTTACTAGGTTCTATAATCCTATAAATAATGAAGTTATTTTGGTAGTTAAATTAACCATGTGTAACATTTAATGTAATGTCCTAGTTTCTATGAAATGTTATGATATAATATAATGAGTTACTAAATTGCTAATAAGAAAAGCAAACTCTTCTAATATTAATTTAAAGTGAAACTTGCTTTATTAATTATTATGCTTACAAATAGACACTAAGATTTTATTGAAACCAAGGTTACAAAAAAAAGAGTTTTACAACTCAATTAAATTGAAATACTCTTAAATATAATTGTGTATAATTTTCTAGTTTTTCAACACATTAATTTAATGACTTGTAAGATAATCTCTACTTTTGAACTACCCCTTGTGAAAGCCAAGTATGTTATATGGGTTACATGTGATTGCATTATTAAAAAAATTTGCCTATAAGTACATCCTAAGAGATCTAGTTAACAAAATATTACAAGTATTATAGAGGAATATAACAATTTATGGGACGCGATATCACACAGGCTGCGATATCGCGTACGCGATATTGCATCCCTCGCGATATTGCGTCTTCCCCTGCAATATCGCGGTGCATCGACATATCTATAAATAAGAGGTGGCCCTCGATATCGCATCCCCCACGATATTGCGTCTTCCCCTACAATATCACGGTGCATCGGCATATCTATAAATAAGAGGTGGTCCTCCCTTGTTTCCTCATCCTAGGCTAAAAGTAGGAAAACTCTAGCAGATTGATCACTCCATAGGTAGAATATTTTCCATGTGCCCGCAGTAGGAGTCCTAAAGTGAACGGATCTTTATTCGAGAAACATTGTACCTGAACACAAGTTGTGTATGGCAATAAAGATGAACTTCCTAGATAAACCTTGCAGCGCATAGAATAGGATTTTATTTAATGTTATTTATTGCTTTCTCTCTCACCCTTATCTCTTAGTATTGCGGAATGAGTACGACTTGATTACGAGCATTTAAGGATGTGTACGGATAATCAAGAAATGGATGCTCATCGCACTTAGGCTAGATTAGATTCTCTCAACCCTTTCCTCCTAGTTAAGTGCCTCAATACAACCACTTCGAGGTCATGCATTACGTGTGGTGATCCCAACAACGATTAGCGTTTGGTAGCCACGGTTGCATTGGTTCAGGGTATGTACGATAAGTGTGAATGGATGCTAACGCTAGGTAATTTAGACTTAGTTCATTAGTTAGAGTTAGTAATTAGTTTCTCAACCCTTCACCTCAATAGCATAGAAGATAAACATAAAAAACCATAAAAATAATATACCTTGGACTTACTTAACCATACACTATGACAACTACAAGTAAGTCTAGGAAGACAACGAATAATTAACCCTAAGTGTTCCATGGGGTGTGTAGGCACTTAGTATGCAGAGTTCAATTGGATCGCGCGTGCTATGCTCGTATTTGTATGGTTGAGTATAGGGGCATCTCGCCACTCATCATTGGCACCGTTGTCGGGGACTAAGTGTTTGTGCGCTAAATAGAACATAGGATATCACTCACATTGTTGGGAGCCTAAAAAGACCTTTGGGTTAATTAAAAGAAAAATTTATATAACAGTAATTAGCACACCAATAAATAACAATGTCTTCTTCTAACAAAAGTAACTCACCACCTAGGGACACTACTAGAGAAAGTTGGCAATCAAAAACACATAACCAAAATCTGCAAAGTCCTAAACAATACCGAATAGTCTATACTCATCCCGATGAGTATATTACAGACTTTACCTTTATCCTCCATCTAGACAAACAGCTGTGTTGGAGAGACTTGCATGGTAACATAGTGTTACCTCCGGATCATGTAATCCCCAACATGCTCCTTTGCGCTTTAGCATAGATCAGTATGACTCAGCTCTATGCTGAATACATTGTGAAAGAATTTGACATGAGGGATTACCATCCCACAACTTTACAACGTATGAGGGACTCAAGGTAGGAGAGCCAACATACCCTGTTGAAGGGCAAAGACCTGCACGTCCTTAGCAAAATGGGAGATGATTAACCCATTATCATGGGTTCTCTAACAAATGATGTTCCCCCTCTTAATGATGGTGAGGAGGTTGGGTATCAGAACCTATGATCAACGATACATAACACTGGTTCTGATCCCCGTAAACGCCAACTGTTCACAGAGGGAACAACAAATTATAATAAGGATGGACACTTAGATCGTCACCACGATTGGATCCATAGCAGCCGAAGAGAAGGTAAGAAGCATCACCATGGTGATGGTTCCCCTTCTTCTTCTCCTTCATCTTATCACTCACCCTCTCCTTCCACATCTGGGTGCAGCCACCATGAACATAATGGTGAGGATAAAGGTAGGAGAAATGAGAGGCCTCGATAAGAGAGTCGAGAGAGAGGACAAGGACATGAATGAAGGGAAAGTAGGGAACAACATAGACATCATAGGCATCATGAAAGAGATGATCATGACGAGCCCCTACTTTCCACCTGAAGTATGCTTGACATAATGGAGGCGGTAAGAATTCCCACAAGGCATTTAAAAGATAGTCAGATCAAATGCTTAGACATGAACAACATCCCACGATTTTAAGGAGGGTACAACGATGATCCGCAACATCATTTACAGGCATTCCATGATGTCTGCGCCTTGCAAAATATTGAGAACAAGTGGAAAAAACTTAAGTTGTTTTCAAGGATACTCATTAAAAAAGCAGAGAATTGGTACTGGTCCTTAAAACCAGAAAACATTAGGAGGTGGAGTACAATGTTAGAACTCTTCAACAATAAGTATCAAACATACTCCAAAGTGTCTAATTTGCGTAAACAGATCCAAGGATGGAAGCAAGGTAATCATGAACCCTTGGATGCTGCCATGGCCCACTACTACACATTGTTACATCGTTTCCCAGGCCATGGGTACGCTCAACAGGATCAACTTCACCACATCGTGGATAGGCTAAGGCATGAAACTAGGAGAACCCTTAGGACTTATGCCCAAGGGAGACTATCAGAACTTAGAGCCTATGAAGTACATCACTTTTTAAAACAAGTAGCAAAAGAAGAAGGTGAACTATGAAAAAGGGAAAGTGTGGAAGAATACAACCATGATCCCTCCCTTCGAAAGAAGGGAGTGAAATTTTGTGATGAGGAGGATGAGTCACCACTCGAAGAGTTGGTGAACAGAAAAACCTTGCTGATTCAAAAGCTAACAATAGAAGTATTGGCTAAGGTAGACCAATTGTGGAATTCCTTAGACTCTAGACTTGAAACTGTCTTGAAAATTATAGAGGAGTCTAAGGAGGAATGAAGTAGTGACAAGAATAAGACAAAGCAGAGAGATTCAGGCCCTGCACATAACAAAGGTAAGGGGAAAATTACTATCTCTGATGAAGTTGTGGATTCAAACATAGACGATGACGGTGGATGTGAGATTTGCCACTATGACCATCCCAAGGGATGTTGTCCAATCATCTCACATCTACAAGAGTCTGGGGTGTATGCACTTGCTCCAAGACTTAACCAACAGCAGACACCCCAAAGGTTACCTTATCCTCAAGGTAACCCAAGATAGTTCCACCAACCATTGACATACTATCCAAGTGGAACTTCACCACAACCCATCGGACAGCATCAGCAGTGGCAATACTTACAGTCATGGGGGATGCCACCGCCAAAACAACAGTACCCTTACCGGCAACCAGACCCATATGGATACTATGTGCAACAACCGATTTCTCCAAGTGACTCTATGGGTCACATAACTCCCCAACGTCACTACCAAGTTTGAGAGTACTTCAGGAGGACTCCTTCTCCTTCGGGAGACATTCCACATTCCCCCCATCCTCTAACACCATCTGCACCTCTTCACCTATAGTTCCCATACAACCTGCTCCAACAATGCAAAGGGAACTCCCTACTCAACCGCAGCAACGTAACGCTGCGAGAGCTATAAATATTCAACCTACTGTTGGTTCTGACAACTGTAAAAAGAAAAGACCTTTCTTCAGAACCAGAAGCCCAGATAAACTCTCGCAACAACAAGCGGTTGAGCCTATGTACACGCCTCCACCATCTAACACTTCGAAGCACCCTTCAGTTCAAAATCAGAGCTTAATGCATACGGTTATGTTAACGCATACCGTAACCAAGTGGATCAAGGTAGGCCACCTTCCCAGGAAACTAACTGATCCTGAAAGCCCCTCAATCTATTTACAAATCACCAAGAACGAACCACATAAGGCTTTTCTTGACTTAGGTTCTAGAGTCAACTTAATTTCACGAGAGATGTATCAAGTTTGGAACCTGCCCCAACTTAAGAAGAGCAATATCCAACTAGAGCTGGCAGACCAGTCCATCACCATTTCCTTGGCATTGATGGAGGACATTGTTACCACTGTGTGTGGTTGGTCTTACCTAGCTGACTTCTTGGTGATAGAAGTTAACAGCAATAATGGGGGCTTCCCAATTATAATGGGAAGGCCATGGCTAAGTACAGTAGATGCATACCTAGGGATCCACGATCTTTCCTTGTAGATATCTCAGGTAAATATTTATGAAAAGATCGAGAAGAAGAAAGTTTTGTGCATCACATACAGTGACTCAGAGGGTGATGACCTGGAAGAACGTTCAACATCTCTTCCATGTAATCAGTGTGCCCAGGAAACACAAATTCAAAGGTGCCTGTATGTAGCAACCACACAAGTAGTAGACACCCCATGGTTGACAGCTACTAGAAAGAGCAATCAAATAAACACGGAACGAGCTGAGGAAGCAACTCATGCCAACAACGAAGGCATAGACACATTGGAGTATGAGCGTCGCCAACTTTCACCCCTTAATTTGAGAACATCAGTGGGGAGAAGTTGGGCACTTCTAAGAAATTCAAATAGATGTTCATTATTTTGGATCTCTCCCTTGCAATTCAGTCATAGGGGAGATGGCCACCTATGCGGATCATTGGAGGCCCTTAGTTCTTTTAAGTTTTTATTTTACACGTTTTTGTTTTACAAGTTTTTGTTTTACATGTTTTTGTTTTACAAGTTTTTGTTTTACACATTTTTGTCTTACACATTTTTGTTTTACAATTTTCGTTTTACACGTTTTTTTTTACACATTTTTTGTTTTACACATTTTTTTCTTACACATTTTTGTCTTACACATTTTTTTTTACAAATTTCTTTAACTTTTCTTGTTTTTGTTTTACAAATTTCTTTAACTCTTCTTGTTTTTGTTTTACAACATCGTTATATTTTTTCATTTTATGTGTGTGTGTGTCTGTGTCACCCATCCTGTAAGTTTGTCACCCAATAAGTGTTCTCCACGATGGTATGAATTGTTTTCTTATTGATTGCTAATGTTTGTTTTTTACCTTTAAGTTACGATGTTGATACTAAGGTATGTTCTTTTGATATGGCAGGCAATGAGTCCACTTCATCCATCGATACACAAAGTCTATGGTCTCTCTTGGCTTGGAAATGTGCAGTCCCCTTCTTAATAAGAACTTTAACAAATCGGTGACTGGGTATTTCTCAAACTAAGGAAGGACTCAAGGTTTGAAAAGGGTGTGACTTCAAGGGAACTTGATGCTTTTGTGTTGGCCATTCTCTTGGGTTCTTGGATGTGTTCTTCTTGATTTTTCTTGTCGTTTCGATGTTACCCAATTATTGGAAGCTGAGTCAATAAAAATAATAAGTCTTTGCATGGTGTGGTTCTCACGCATAAAAACACAAAACAACAAAACACAAAAAAAA
>MNCI01005945.1:239098-251863 GCA_015680685.1 Gnetum montanum
TCCTATTTGGAACATTAGTTAACTTCTTTTCCTTAACATTTTGCAATTAATTTTATTTTTGTTTATTTCCATCTTGACATCCATTTCATTGATGTCATAGTTGTCCCTTTTTATCTATCTTTCTTATTCCTTTTCTTTCTCCATTCTAATGCTACTGGAGGTTCGCAATTAGACATGGGGGTACAAGGCCCGATTTTTCTAATTTTTTCGATTTTCTATTAGCCCCGATTTTTTTAATTTTTTCCTAACCCCTACACCTTTGGTAGTCATCATTAATATATCTCCAGACCCATATTAGCCATACCACAACCTAGCCAATGGACTTACATCGAAGCAAGGCATCAATTACATAATGATTCAATTACCCTTGCTAATACAAAAATTATGTTGTGTGTGCAAATGACGATCATGCAACAGATCGGATTTGGAAGGAATGCTTGGAATGGAGCAGTGCTAAAGTAGCTATGCAAGGAGCAAGATCGATGGTGCACTTACGGATGGACAACGAAAGACATAATCTTGGTGTTGGCAACAACAACACTTCTTTCTCTCTTCTCTCTCAGCTACCAACTAAGGCCTGATGTCAATGTAATAAGGTATTCACTCTTATTGTCACGAACACCAGTTTTGTCAAGTCTTGTAATGATGATCCGTTCACATGTCATCCCATTAGTTTCCATTGAGTCAATAATCCCATACCTTCCTGATATTATTGTAATAAACTTGAGGACAATTTTTCATTTAGTCATGGGGGTATGATGGGACGCGATATCGCATGGGCTGCGATATAGCATCCCTCGCGATATCGTGGCCCATGCAATATTGCATCTTCCCCTACGATATTGCGGTGCACTATCATATCTATAAATAAGAGGCAGCCCTCCCTTGTTCCTCATCCTAGGCTAAAAGTACGGAAACTCTAGCAGATTGATCACTCCATAGGTAGAATATTTTCCATGTGCCCGCAGTAGGAGTCCTAAAGTGAACTGATCTTTATTCGAGCAACATTGTACCTGAACACAAGTTGTGTACGGAAATAAAGACGAACTTCCTAGATAAACCTTGCAATGCATGGAATAGAATTTTATTTAATGTTATTTATTGCTTTCTCTCTCACCTTTATCTCCTAGTAATGCAGAATGAGTACAACTTGATTACAAGCATTTAAGGATATGTACAGATAATCAAGGAACGGATGCTCATCACACTTAGGCTAGATTAGATTCTCTCAACCCTTTCCTCCTAGTTAAGTGTCTCAATACAACCACTTCGAGCGCATGCATTATGTGTGGTGATCCCAGCAACTATTAGCGTTTGGTAGCCATGGTTGCATCGGTTCAGGGTGTGTACGATAAGTGGGAACGGATGCTGACGCTAGGTAATTTAGACTTAGTTCATTAGTTAGAGTTAGTAATTAGTTTCTTAACCCTTCACCTTAATAGCATAGGAGATAAACATAAAAAACCATAAAAATCATATACCTCGAACTTACTTAACCATACATCATGACAACTACAAGTAAGTCTGGGAAGACAACGAATGATTAACCCTAAGTGTTCCATGGGGCATGTAGGCACTTAGTCTGTGGAGTTCGACCGGATCAACCACGCTACGCTCGTATTCATATGGTTGAGTGTAGGGGTATCTCGCCACTTATCAACAATGTTAGATGTGATCAAACCTATGACCTTCAAATCACAAGTTACATGGTTTAAGCACATGAATAGTTCCTCACTAATAATTAGGCTAAGATATACAAGCACTTTAATAAAGTGAGGCATTAACCTAGCAGTAAGACTCTTTATTTAGAAGTTCCAAGTTATAAGTTCAATTTTAGAAGTTTCCCATTGGATTTTGACTACAATACTAGGGTATGCTAATAGGAACAAATTGTACCAAAATACATTATGCTCACCTATACTACAATAAGACCAACGTTGATTGAGCAAGTGAGAAGTATCTTTTCTAAAAACCATCTCTTGTCATATGTGACAAAATCCAATATTCAATTCCATGTTTCCAATTAATTCCCCACACCAAGAATGGCTAAAACTCAAGTGGTCTATAGAGACCTTTAAAAAAACTAGTTCGATTCAATTGTACAAATTTATATGAATTAAAAATTTAATTATAATTATGCATGCCTTTATAAAAAGATAAATAATAAATTTTCTGTGAAAGTTAGGGAGAAAGAGATCCCACATAAGAAATAAGCCAACAATATAGGATAATAAAATTTCATCTTAATAATTTAAGATAACAGTTAATGTATACTAATAACATAAAATACTTTTGAAATCAACAAATATTTTAGGATCTTCATTCAAAGAAAATGATGTAATCCTGATTTAATTCTTACATCATGTTTTATACGTAGGCTTCCTACAAAGTGCATTTTAAGACAAACCTCTTGCAAAGTTTCCTCCAAAGCACATTTTCAAACAAAATTTCTTTCAAATGCATCAAAGCCTAAGTTATTTAAAAGGAAAAGGAAATCAAACTTTCTTATAGAAAGACAACATGCAATATGAATCACAAATCAAGACAATTTATCATCCATCTAATTAAATAGCTTTCAAATGCAACTTTTAAAAAAACACTAATTATCATAATCTAGTTTAAAAAGTTTTTCCAGCAAAATACATTTTAAGACAAAATTCTTCTAAAGTTTCCTAACATATTGACCCTAATTAATTTAAAAGGGAACTAAAAGTTCCCATAGAAGGACACATTTAATATCTAATAAATAAACATGCAAGAGGGATCATGAATTAAGGCAATTTTGATCCATCTAATTAAGCAACTTTCAAATGCCACCTTAGCAAGAAGGAAACTAATTATCATAATCTAGCTGAAAAGTTTTTCTAAGATAAAATTCTTGTAAAGTTTCCTGCAAACGGTACTTACATACAAAAGTTCTCCTCTAACGTATCGACGCCTAAGTAATTTTAGAAGAAAAGGAAACCGAAAGCTCCCATGGAAGGACGAAGTTGGTATCTAATTAAACCGCTTTCAAATGAAACCTTAAAAAACTTAAAATCAAGAACATTAGTTATCATGATCCGGTTCAAAAAGTTAACAGTTTCAAACAAGATTCGAAGTTTCATAAGCTGTAAAAATCTACCAATCAAACCAAAAATTTGATGACAGTACCACATTGTTTTGCAGGAGAGAATTAGTGAAATGCAGTAAGCTTATTGACCATTCGACCACACACATAACAAGCTAACGGCTTTAGGTTGTTCTGAAAATGGTTGCCACACTTTGTGCACAGCAATGTATGCGCGCACGGTACTGCAATCCACATGGCTTTTCCTTGCCGGCAGAGCCCACATTCTGGTAAATCTGAATTGACGCTGCTGCAGCTACCAGCCGGTGAATTTGCCTCCACTGATTGTTCAGACATCGAGGAGTGATTTCCCAAGGGAGAGAGGACGCTCTGCGGAGAATTCTGGATGTTTGGATGTCAAGTTAAGGTTTTAAATCTAGAATTCTAATTGTGCTTAAACTAGGCGAAAAGATAGTTACCCCTGTTGTGTTTTGAATATCCTTTAAGACAGGACGGTCGGTAGTGTTCATGACTTTCTGGTTGGCCCATGGTGTAAAGAAAGACCTATCTTTGCTGAGGAAACTTAAAAAGTTATGTGGTAATGGAGTAGTCAAGGATGGATCTGGGCGGTATGCGTCCACGTCCATGTTACTGTTAACCCGACAATATTTGGTATTTGAAGTCAGTCTTGGTTTATCTGACTCTGATGGTTTATTCTCGGAATCCATTATGCTAGAGGCCTGCCACATGGAAAGAATAACTGTTAGAAACTAAATATACTATGAGCTTCGAGGTATCTTCATATTAAAGAGTCACTTTTAATTACATCAAATGCAGAAAGAAGATCAGCCAAGTAGCGCGCGTCCTCTTGAGAAGTGGTTAACTGGTGTGCAGGGATGGAAGCATCTTGCCGATACGCATAATAGATGGGATTTTCCTTTTGGGTAGGGGAAGGATTGATCATTGAAATGGGTGATTTTTTTCTGTCAAAGGAACCAGTCGATGAAGAATCTGAAGGCTTAATAGTGGCTGCAGCCGCATATGAACGACCTTTTTCTACAAAAGTATCGTTAGTAATGCCAGGTGATGGATCTTGAGAGTAAGATTTTCTTGGCTGATTTTCCAGGAGAACCATGTGAGTTGCTGGACCTATACCAACTGGCACAATTTTCATCCTACAGAGTCCAGGCATTGATCGGATGAAATCACTGAGTTTCACGTAGCCGAGTGAAACATGATCCAGTTCCATGCCACATGTAGCTCTGAAATCGCCCTTCAGGGATGATAATGGATACCACTCTCCATCCTTCAATCGCTTTGACACTTCTCCTAGAAACTCTGGAAGCCATTTCCTGAACTTCTCAATCCAAGGGAGATTTTGACGTGGGTCCAAAGCACGTATGGGCATATTCCTGTCTTCCAAGATTCCATCGTCTTCCTCTGATGTCCCTGATGTAGTTCCCTTAACCTGCTCTGTGCTCGGGAGAAGAAACCTTGGAAGCGCTCCTTTTATTTCAACCTGTTAAAACTTAAAATATGTAATCATCAAGCTATGTGTAACTAAAAGTTTTGCTCAAAATTGTTTCCTTTACCTTCTTCCCGAGGATCGTCACGAAATGAGTCTTGACAGCCGCTGCAACAGATTCCTCATCCTTGAAGGTGACAAACCCAAAGCCTCGAGATTGAATATGCTCTCCTGTTTGACTTCCAATCACGATTGCATCTAAAACCGGTCCAAAAGTGTTCCCAAAGAATTCTTTGAGTGCATCTGCAGACACATTTTTTCGTGTCAAAAAAGACAAATGCGGAATATTAAGTTTCATATGAAATTTTTCTGACCAGAATCCACCGACGGCGGTAGTCCTCCAATAAAAACCTTTCTGTTCAAATCTTCTCCAATGCGCTGAAATACGAAGCAATCATTGGGCTTAGTAGTTGATACCGGGTAGACAAAAATCTACGAAAAATCATGGAAAGAATGGTTTCAGAAAATACGCCGGATTGTTTAAGGTCTCCCGTGATTGTTTTAACTCGTCTAAGTTCTCCTTCGCCGTGTGCATAGTAACATTTTTCTCCTCTTAAGCAACCCCCGGAGGATTCATAGTATCTGCAAATCTCTGTCTTCTTGTACATAGCCAACCTTGAACTGTAAATTGCATGTCCATGGCTTTGCACTGTAAGGAAACACTATTATTGATGTGTCAAAGAAAAATTAGTTAGGATTGAATATACTTGCCTCTCAGCAAATTGCTCTGAAGTTGAAGTATTTTTAGAAGTGAGCTGTTTTGAAGAACTATCTGATCATTTCAAGCAGATTTTTAGCTTAGGGCATAAATGATTTCTTAGTTCAAACCATCAAAAAAAAGAAAAAAAGAAAAGAGAAAGGTTTCCAAGTTGGTGCACACCAAATCTTGAGCTAGGAGTAGAACTGAGTAAATTGCGCATCTCCTTGGACTTTGCCAAGTCAATTGGCCTTTGCTTCCTGTAATGCAGTTTATGAAATAAAGATACTATGACATTCTGACATGGTAAAGAATTTCAAATATCTTTACCTAAGGTTCAATGCTTGAGGGTTTGCTCCATAACGAAGGAGAAGCCTTGCACATTCCACATGATCATTTTTAGTTGCGCAAAAGAGAGCCGTTTCTTGCGCCTCTGTTACAATATCTACGACTCCTGGATTTCGGTGTAGAAGTATCTATATTTGGATAACATGCCGAAAGTCAGATTCAAAAGAACTTTTTATTTGTGCTACATATCAGAGTCAAAAATAGCATATAGCTTACTAAACTTTAAGTCTCCTTGAAAGTTTGAAAAACAGGGACAAAATAAATGCGCAGGTAACATAGAATGAGATTACCTGCAGTCCTTGAAGGTGACCATGGCTGGCTGCTACGTGAACTGGGGTGAATCCCACGGTATTTTTAATCGACGGTGATGCTCCATACATTAAAAGCAATGTTAACATGCTGTTAAGGATTACTGAGGTTTTTAGTTCAGGTGAAACTAAATATGACTGTAGATTTACGTCACCTCTATTTCATGCAAAGCGTAATCGATCTTTACATAATGAACACTTGCCTGACATCCTGTGTGTGAGAACTGACGCGAAGGCTCCAATGCAAAGCGGTATTTCCGTCGCGATCAGTTTCATCAGTATCGAAGTTTTCCTGAAGCAGCATTTTCACAACCAAACCATCGCCTGCCTACCATGTAAAGTTTCAATTAAGGATTATCTTAATAAAAGCAGAATCTATGATAATCCCAGTTATTCTACTTGAATTCTGAAATACCTGGGAAGCAAGAATCAGAGGAGAAGTTGTTTTTCGAGAATCTGTCTTTTTACCTCCCGCTCCAAAATGAAGGAGCAATTCGAAAGCATGTATGAGGTACTTGTCAGCTGCCATAGCTATATTGTTGCCAGGAAGATCGGTTTCGTTGGTGTTTGGAGTTGATGTTTCAGTTTTCCGACGAGTGATTATGACTTGTTTAACAATATGCTCAAAGATTGTTGCAGAAATAAAAGGTTCTTCGTGACTTCGGACAGAGGCTGAAATGATCATTTCTGAGGAAACGGTGAGCAAAACCGCAAATCCAACAACATCACCTTCAATAGCTTTGCGGTATGCAATCTCTGGTATATTTTTTGTATGAAAGACCAGTACGTGGATAACACTTACGTCCTGACATACAAAAGGATTTGCAAGAAGATATTTTTACTTTCTAATATTTAACGAGCGGCCATTTAATAGGCTTTTTTTAACATAAAATTTTTTTAAATAAGATGTGTAGTTTATAAAATCCAAACGTGGCTTAAAGCAAGACTGTTTTCATTGGTTAAAAAAAAAAGGAAAATTTCAAGTGAGAAGAACTACAAATGGTTCCTTCAATCAAACAAAATTGCAGAACTTAGTTATTTGAAAATAACTATCGCTTCTTGTAAAATCTCGGTTGTCATAATTAAAAAAAAAAAGTGGAGGCATTGGAATACCTTATCCTTCAGCATGTAAAGAAGCTCGCCGACGCCATTTGAATACTTCCAATTTACATACATTCTGGTCATTATAAAATAACAATTGCTATTTTAACAAACATAATCACCGAACTTTAACCAAAGAAGTTAAGTGTCGCAAATAAATCTTTTACATTTCAACTTAGATGATACCTTCTTGAACTTAATGCAAGATCTAGGGGCAGCTGTCCATCTTTGGACTTAATGTCAGTCCGAGCTTGTTTCTTCAAGAGAAATTCAATGCACTGGATAGAATGTTTGCTTGCTGCATAATGCAGTGCTGTTTTACCATAACGATCAACAGAGTTTACAGGAACATGGAACCCTAGGTCTCCGTCCAGTATAGACTTGGCACATCCAACAGAATCGAGCTTGCACGCCAAATGCAAGTAGTTCACCATTTCAGAGACTTCTTCGCGCTTTTCAGTGCACATATCTCTGGTGCTGCTGGAAACCTTGGAAAATTCTCTTGAATTTGCGATGCTTTTATAAGCAGCTGTAAACTCCTCAGAATCATCGTCGCTTATGTACTTGATTAGCTTATCAAAGTGCGCTCTACTCGGTAGGCGCAACTTTTCTTCCATTACGGCTTTCTCTCGCGTACTTTCTTCGTGAGCGGCCGCAATCGCCTGGTCTTCTGATTGCATACTGAAATATGTTGCAAGCCTCTCCTTTTTTTTTCACCTTGCTCCTTGTATTCATTTAGATCAAGAAACCCTTTATATAAGTATGTTACTCCATATCGCATTCAAAGAACCTTTTTGCGATTAAGGATTCGCAACATTTAAAACAAAAATAATCCTATCAAGAAACAAGGATTTCACATGGAAACCGAAACTTTCAATGTTAAAGGCTTTAAAATTTTTCAAGCGCAAACACAAAGATTGTACTACAACAACAATGATTTTTCTGAATTTCGCTCAAAACATAAACTAAAGATTTCAATAACGAACCAATGATTTTGTAGAATGAATATCAATCTTCAGAAAATATACAACGACGGATAAACCACGATTTCACTTACTAACAACGAAGAATTCAACTCTATTACTGGCTGAATATCAGAAATCAATGAGGAGTTCGTCACACAAGACAACGTGAGCAGAAACGATACCAGAGACCTGATTATGCTAGGAGAAAGGAAGTCTGGATGACGCCATGGCTGAACGGACGCCAACTGAAGCTTCTGTCTCTGTGAAATGGTTTCCACCTCTATTTAGAGTTTATACTAATGAAAGGCGGCAAATATCTTCGATTAATCATGAAAGTGCTTCGATTAATGAAAAAGCAGATAGAATATCCAACTGAGGACACTCATTTCTCGGTTGTGAGGTTGTAGGTTATTCGTGCCTATACGTCTTGGTATGGCAGCGGGTAAGTAACCTTATAATAGGTAAGGTAGTTTTTGTTAGTGGATCAAATCTACCTATCATGTGGATAGGGGTTGTGCTACCAACCTTAACAGTGCTAGTATTTGAAGACAAGACACTTCCCAAAAAAAAATGCTAGTATTTGAAGACGAGTTGCACTGATAGTAGTTTTTCCCTTGAAGTAAGAGTGGGATGGGTAACACAAATTGTTAAGAAGTTAGCTTATTATTTTGTTAGGCAAGGAGTTGCTTATTCAAGTCATACTTGAAGAATTGGTACATTGTACATTACTATAATTATTATAAAATATCATGGATGCTATATGTCTTAGGATATACAATTCTCAACACTTTGGCAATACTCTAATAGAGTTCACTTAGCGAATCTACTTGGAATTATGTACAATGTTGCTAGATTTAATAGGTGATCATTCAAGCTAATCCATTGCTTCATTGCCATTCTTACAAGTTACTTGATGATTTATATAAATCTATTACTCTAAATCATTTTTGTAGTAAAATTTGTTGATTTAGTGATGGTTTCTAAGGCCCTTGATATTGGTGATTTCAATAATTGTCATGCTTTATTAATTATTTGAAAGTGAACTTCCTCTTTTAATCTAGCATGTTCTAAATTTCAAAAGATTTTTTATTTTGTTGAATTTCTAAATTTTTTATTGATTTTTGAAAAAGTTGAAAGGAATATTGTCTCTTGAATTAGGTCAATTAAGCATATTGAAACCTTAGCTACAACTAGTCATTTTTGTAGAAATCAATATATGATACAATTAAGGTAGATCTTAATTCACTTAAGTGAGAAATTCTTCTATGTTGGCAAGATTGATTGTGTACAAAATCTTGTGTATTACAATCTTCCAAAGTCATCTCACTCTTATCACCAAAAGGGTCATATGTTTGATTCATGTTCTTTTATGCTTGGAAAAAAGGCTATGCAGGCACATCAATACCAAGTTAGTACAAACACTACTAAGGTTTCTTTTACAAATGTTGTAGATCTTGCTAAGGTTTTTTCTATAGATGTTGTAGATCTTACAACGTTTTCTTCTACTAATATTTTAATAGTTATCCCACCCTTTTCTTTTACTACTATTCAACAAAATAGACCTTTGAGCAAGGATCTAGTCAAATCAATTTCAAAGAATTCCTGTAAAACTAAGGAGAAATAAATATTTGTTTCTAAGTTCTCATACAAACCCATTGTTGATTTAGATGGTTTCCAAGCAATTATTCATGATAATAAACATCGAAGAAGTCTATCTATTAGTTATTAGATATCAAATCTTTTAAAAATGTTGATTCTATTGATAAGGTAGAGGCCTCCTCTCCTTTCATCCAATGTTAATCTTTTCATGGAATACCTAATTTCCTACCCTAAAGGGGAGGTTTAAAGAATTGGTTGTAACCATAAAAATTTGAAAAGGCATCCCCAAAACCATTAGGCCTTTCCTTTTATTGATTTGGAGTTTCTCCTCTCTACAGTTGTCACAACCTAGAAATTTACATAAATTTAATTATTAAATCTTTAATGTTACCAAATGTATTTCAATAAATTATCTTATTGTTATTATTGTTGTTGTTGTTGGTTTCCTACATAAGTAAATGCAATTTGCTTGCTACGGTATTTGTTAAAGTTTTATATCCACTATTGGAGCTTAATCATAGATCTTCTAAATATTTTATAGTTCAATGTTGAAATCCAATTATCTCAAGAAGTTTTTCCTTATGTTAGATATTATGCCTTTATAAATATTTGGCTATGTATGTTTTATTCATTATGCACATTCAGTTATGAATCTTCAATCTTTATTATGCATATTTAATTATGCATTTTTATTTTATTATCCACATGTGATTATACAATAATTTATTTATGGAGTAATTTTGAAGCTTAATCCTACCCAAAACATATCCCTTATTACATTTTTTATCATTAAACTAAGATTTGGAGCTCATTTATAATTATAATGTAATACTACATAAATTAGCTTTATTAAATAAGTATCTTAGGATAATGTCCTACCCAAAATCTAACCTTGCCAATGTATCCGGGACAATCAAAAACATTAGTTTTGACTCTTAGTTCACTAGAATTGAAGTTATGGTTAGATATCACATTTTTCTAGTTTATTAAAATACCATAAAAGTTTCAGCATTTGAATGAAGCCTATATAATATTTCAACATACAATTAGGTAAAACACTTTATAAGAATTTTGTAGGTTGAAATGAAATTTGATTTGGAGTGCTTAAGTGCAAGGGTATTAATGGGGAGAGAAAATGAGAAAAAGAACTTATAAAAAAACTTTAGGTTTAAAAAATTAATTAAAAATTAAATTAAATTTAAAAACAAAAAATTCAAATGCAATTGGTAAAGCACATTCACATGGGAAACAAATCATAAGATGAATATATGCATAGTATATACAATATGCATTTAACTTATATGGATTTTCTCCATCACTTGTCCATTGTGTTTTCTTTCACTACTTTATTGCTTTTGTCGATTGATTTGCCACCACTGCTTTTTATGAAATAATGTTTTGTCGCATTTTTCTAAAAGATATATTTTTACCTTTTTTTCTTTGTTTTGAAGTTGATTTTAGCTTGATTTCTTTCATTTTTTTCCTTATAAATAGATTGTGATCATTGATACATCTCATCTCAGTTCATAAAAGAGTTCTAGGTGTGAAAGGTTAAGCAAAGCAAAAATAAAGTAAGAGCATTAGGTAGAAAGGGAAGACACTAAGAGAATTCTATGAGTTTTACCAGCACAAGTAAGAAAGATTAATTTATTTTTTTATGTAGTTGTCCTATTTTGTTGTAGATTTTGTAAAAAAAGATTAGTTTAGTTTTCTTTTCATATGGCTATCCTATTTTATTATGGATTTTCTATTCCCTATCTCCACTTTCTAGTCTTCTTTTATTCTTCTATAATTTTAACTACTATGTTGAGAGTCTACAGATTTTTGTCATTTTGGGCTTGTTTTTATGAAAAATAATATTTTAATCTTGTCCATATCATTTTCTATCTTTTGGTAAACTTCTAGAATTGTGGAAACTATATCCAACCTGATTCTTGGATATTTTATCATCAACTCATGATATAATCATGATTTTACAATAATTTTGTAGAATTTGGGCTTTTATGGATTTTGGCTATTTTGGAAATCTTTTAAATTGTTGGAATAAAATAATAATATTTGTGTGATAGATTTTTCTTAGTTGGTAGTGGAAGCCATGAATCTTTTCGATGCCCCCATCTATATGCAGTAGTAGAGTGTTCTTTAGGACCTACCCCACGTGAACAAAGGTTGTTGGATGGATTTCCTACCCTAGATTTTGAGTCTAGTGGCATTGCAGTAATACATGTGCCTTGTCCATTAAAGATGTTAGTAGTGAGGCTATCACCAAGACCTTACCATGAGCAACTCGTTTGGTGTCATGAAAAATATCCAATGATAGTAGTGAGGTTATTCCAAGAGTTGTTGACGTATTCTTTTGGCAATAAGGGTAACCAAGAGCTAGCCTTTAGAGAAAACTTGTTAAAATATACTCTCTTGGGATTGTTAATATATTTTGGATATTAAAATAATTTAAAGAATAATTTGATTATAGTAGTGAGGTTATTCCAAGACCTAATAATATATCTTGTTGGCACTAAGGATAACCAAGACCTAGCCTTTGGAGATGCCCGAATAAAATATGCATTCTTTGGATTTTTAGATTTCTTTTAGATTTTTGGATTTCTTTTGGATATTTTGATTTCTTTTGAATTTTTTTGGAAAATTTGTGATATTTCTAGACCTTGAAACATTTTTAAATATTTAGATGGAAACATTTTCCTAGCACATATCATGAGGCTTTTGGCCCAAAACCCTTATACTCCATGAAGAAGAAAAAAATAATAACCTTTCTTATTTGAGGGGTTCTGACTCCTACATTTCGATGCAAAGAGCCCAAAGTAGGTAGGGAATCGTTGAAAAAGGGACATGGGACAAAAGGTGGATCAATTATGTACAAGATAAACCCTCTCAACTTTTAAAATAATTTTTGTATATTTTATATATTTGTATATTTGAGCCATGTACCTATTTTTGTGAATAAATAATAAGGTATGATAGATATGAATTTTTTATCTATCCCATTGGGACCATGAGATTGCAAGGAACATCTTTTGTTTCCGACGTGTGCTATATGTTCAGGAACATTTTATATTATTTATTATATATTAATATTTTATTTAATTCTTATTTTAATTTTATTATTTAAGTTAAGTTTAAGGCAAAACAAGTGTGATTAGGTTCATTATTTTATG
>MNCI01005949.1:0-10043 GCA_015680685.1 Gnetum montanum
TAAGATCTTCTAAAAGCATAACCAAGTAATAAATTAAAAATATAAAAATATAATTTTATTAAAAATACAAATTGTCCAAAGCATAACAAGCTACATCCTAGAGTGTATGGCAAGTAGTTATGATTCTCATCTTTTGGTTGGGAGGTCATGGATTTGATTCTTACCTCCACTTCCAAGTATGAAAATAGTGAAGTAGCCTTGTGGTAAGGCCCTTTTCATTAACAAGTCATCTCTACCCTATTATGTGGGTAGAAGTTATGCTATCAACCCTAAGTTATTTTTCCTTTAAACAAAGCATACAAAATCAAAGTAGTGCCCCATGTGCTGACTCATCTAGTGCCTAATGCCTGCTAGCTTAAATCTCCAACAAAAGGGATTACTTAAAAAATGATAAAATATTAAAATTATAAAAAATACTATCACATGGAAAAATTATTAAAAAGAAAGAAAAAGATAAAAATGATATTTTAATATATTAAAAGTAAAAAGGCCAATAAAAAGGACATAGCTCATATAGCTTAGTCAATATAAGGATGGGGTAACAAACATACATAAAGGTTATTAAACAAAACAGCAATTATTCATATGATTCTCACCTGAAAAGGATTAAATTTAATCATAAAGTAATTATTCATATTGGACATTTTTTCCTCTAATAGAATGAAAAGAATTCCAAGCCAAATTTAATTTAGATAAAATAGATAAGGCATTTTTTAGACTCTTGATGACAAGTGTTTGATAGTTTTCTTAAAATATTCTTCTTAAATCTCATCTTACTTTTGGAATAATTGGTTTGGCTAGATGATGTTTGAATTGTTCATTTTTTTGTTGCAAAAGGTCAACAATGTTTAATAGAGAGAAAGCTCTTTTTAATACTATAGATAGATGAGTAGTGGATATACCCTATATCCAACCATATGAATCATTAATGTGTATGCACAATCTAGTGAAATTTCATGGACTATGTTTTATCTAAGTGACCTATATTCTTAGGTGATGAAAGACATGGTTATTAGTCATTGTCTTTCCAATCATCACTTGTGTTAACTCACTTGTACAGTTAAGTGTGATTAAGATGTTAGATATTTATTATTATAACATTTTATTATTTTTGGTATCTACAAAATGATTAAATAAAGTAAAATTTAATATTTAAATTAACTGATTAATTAACCAACTATCCTAAACATGGAGCATCCATTCCCACTTTCTCTACACATCCTAAATGTATATTAACACTACTATGTTACTAAGTATCTACTACTAATTGTACCAAGTATTCACTATTGAGATTACCAAGCATTAATATATTATGCTCAAAGCAGTTGTACTTACTTTAATTATGACTTATAATATTAAATGTTTATTAATGAGAAAGTAAATTTCATTTAGAGTAAATTACTGGAAACTAAAGTTAAACTAATCCAAGTGCTGCAATGGAGGGAAGAAATCTTGATTTTATTGTCATTTCTACAACTATGTTTAGGTACATGTTACACTTGAATACATACCATACAATTGATTCAATACATGTTACACTCGAATACATACCATACAATTGATTCGATCCATGGTGTGTGCACTTAGAGGAAAACCTTTACTAACTTCTATGAAAATAAATAGCAATATTTTTGCAAAGATAATGATTAACTAATGCCATAAATGGGATGGGTGTGCACATTTATATAGGCAATGACTATATTGGTGTCAACATACATGTGTCAACCTATCCTAAAATGTATTGATGGAGTTGTTTCAATGACCATGCATTGATGTAATCTTATTTACATTTTATCATACCTACATAATTGATTGAAAACTTTTTCTCAAGTGAACAAAAATGGGATCGAGTTTCTTACAAAATTTGGGGAAGTACGGAATTTATTAATTGACTAATTGATTGATTGACTCTAAGTGCCACATTTACAAAAAGGATTATATAGTTTATAAAAAGAATGCTTGAAATATTATTACAAAAATTTATAGGTGCCTAGCTAAATGATGGTGGGTAAAATGAATTCTTCACACCATGCCTAGAGGTGGAGGTTCCTATTGCATGGAGGATCCTTCATCATATCTTGGCCCTATTAATGATCAAGGCTATCGTACTATTTCCTCCAAAAATTAAAAGTAGTTGAGTACCTTCATCTTCTCTTCTTTTTCACATGGATCATGAATGTTCTAGGATGCTTCACCTAGATATGTTAATGCTAGAACATCCCATAGGGATGGTAGTAATTGAAACATCAGATTCATATTAACAAACTAGGCTAAAAAAATGTTTATATTCAATGTTGAACATACAAACAAGGTTCCATAGTTCCTGATAGTCACTTATTCTCTTTGTCAAGTCCTTAGTAATAGAACATTAATCAATGAAATTACTTCTAAGAACTTCAAGCTCTAGATTATCTACCTTAATTTTTTCTTATCCTTCTTGTGAAGCTTGAACTCTACCATGTAAGGAGGCAAGAGCTCATCACCTATTTCTCCAAGTCAATCCTAGTCCTCCCCATTATCATCATTATCAAGTTTGCATATTAGATGTTGGAAAACTCCATATTCTTAGTTATCTCCTCCATTTGCAACTCCTATAGGAGAATCTCTACTTAGTTATATGCATTGAGTCCGTCAAAGATGGATTTCCATGCATCACCTCTCTATTGGACTTACTAGATGGCCTCATTTAACTTTGACTTAATTAACTTGATTTCTTTTCAATTGATCTTCTTAAGCATTTAAACTTGGTCCCTATTATGATTCTTCACTCATTCATATTTTAGGACTTTATTTCTCCAAGTAGTGATCTCCATTGTAGCCTTCTAGTGAAGGGTATAAACCTCTTCCATCAAGAGAATTATATTCTTTGAAACCAACCTCTTTAAATCCAAGTTCATCTTGGCAACATATTCCTCCTTTTGGTAAATATATTCTACAATTTGATCCTTCTACTCAACATTCCATAGGTGATGATTATCACAGGTGAGTACTAGGTTTTCTTTGAGAACTTGATGGAAGTCATAGTTAATGTTATTCATCATTACTTCTGATAGTGATGCATTCAAGATCATCTTCTTCTTCACATTCTTGGCCTCCTAGTATTTTTGTAAAAGCTATTAGAAAGCTTTATCTCTTGTCAACTCTAGCCTAAGAATGACAAGATCAAAGAAATAGACCCTATGTTCTGCAACCTTGGTGGTCAACTATTGATAGCTAGTAGTAGCCTCCTTAATTTTCATATTAGCAATTAATAACTTATTCCTCATCTCTAGTAGTTGTGACTAGGTTGTTGATGTATCTTCTAGAAGATTAAATATCTCTAGAAGTAGTTACTTGGTTCCCAAAAATTATTCTAATACTTTCTCATGTTGAACAATGTTCATCTGTTTGCTCCCTACTCCTACTGATGGATGTATATTTACCATAGTAGAAATGTCAAGAATAGATGTAGCATGAACATTTAGAGCTTCTCCAACATGATTTGTGACCACCTCTACAACTATCTCTTGGCCCTCATGTAGCATAACTAAAACTATCACTTCTTTACCTTCTTTTAGCATTATAGAGAAGGTTGCTTCATTTCTAGAAATTTTGGGAAATTCTTGTCCTAGAATGGGCATAGTTACTTTTCTAATATTATGATTCAAGTGAGAAGGTGCATGATTTCTCTATGCTAAAAATAGCATTACTACCTCACTATTTACTTAGTTGATGGTCTTTGTGAACTCATTCAAATGAATCATATTTAGATGATGCACCAAGTGTTCACCATCATCTCTAGAGACTTGTTGTTACTAAAGCTATTACTTCCTAATTTTCCTAAGACATTTGGTAGCTACAAGCATGTCTAGTATTATCTCTAGTATTGCAAATAATGGTGGTAGTGATAGTTCCTCTTCTTGAAGCTTGATGGTGATCTTGTCTTTCATCATCTTCTACCATAATAAGGAAGAAATTCAACAAACCATATTATTCGAATAGTAGGCTATTCCTCCCCTATGGCATAGTTTTCTAATCAAACATGAAAAACATGTGTCTTCCTATCCTTTTCATTTTCCTTGAAACATTTTTCTATCTTAAGAAAGAGAATTTGTAGAAGATTAACAAGGAATTTCTTGCTTAGAGTTGCACATGCCTTGGTAAAGATCATTGTTGATGAATCACTGTTTGATGTCAGTCACGATGTTAGGTACATGACATCAAGGTTGCGATGTCATGGATGAGACATTAGGGCTTGGATCCAATGTTAGATGTCAAACATTTGGGTACATACCTTGGGCCTATAAATACTGCACTTGGGATCTAGTTTTGGGAGTTATTCATTAGTTAGATTTCAATTTTCAAGCAAGGTAGTGAAGCTCTTGCTATTTCTTCTCCCTAGAGTTAGAATATTTTCTGAGTGCCTACAGAAGGAGTCTAAAGTGTGTGTATGGCTCTTTGTTTGAGAATTGATGTACTTGAGCATAATAGTGTGATAGGAATAAAATGAACTCTTTTGACAATCCTTGTACCACTGAGAATAGCTTAATATTTTTTTATTGCATTTTACTTTCTTATTCTTTAATGCATTTGATTAATCAATTTCATTCTAGCAAGTAATAAACACAAGAAACACCATTTTTATCATTCATATAGTACTTGATAACCTAGCAACACTTAACTTTTGGTAGCCTAGCAGTGCTATATGTGTTTAGGAAAGTGGGGTGATTACTTGTGTTAGGCTAGCTAGGCAATAAACACTAGTTTTCAATTTACTCTACCCTTATTGTTGTTGTAAATGATTACATCCATAAAATATAGAAACAATAAAAATTCATATACCTCAATTACACTTAAACCATACCCTTGAGCCTCACAAGTGTAGTTGGGAAGACAACGAACATTCTCAATGTCGTTTCACTTCCTAGAGGAACTAGTGTATGAGATAACTATAGGTTCATGGAATTTGATCGAATAATGTGGAACACCTTAGTGATTCATATGGTTGGGCGTATGGGTATCTCACTACTCATAAATTATGGTCTTTCTTTGCATCATCATTGGATTAAGGTGATAGGTGCAATTTTGAAGTGCGCTTGCTCTACTTTGGTTAGGATACTGTTGTGGATCAAGAATTTAGAAAGGGGGGTTGAATAAGTTTCCCAATTTAAAATTAATACAACCACTAAAATTGAACATACGTTTTAGTGTTTTCCCAACTTGGGTAGTCCACACTTGAAGGGTAGAATCCATGCATACCTCTAGAATTTTTTTCTTTAAATATGTGATTTGAAGGACACCGCAACCTTTAAAAGATTTAAGCTCCACTCTAGAATGTTTTGATGCTCTGAAATCACTCAACCTTATAAGGTTCCAACAAGCCTAAAGTATTATTTAAAAGATCCCATAATATTTACAAACATGAGCTCTACACCAATGTGTTTTGTCATTGCAACAACACTCAACCTTGCAAGGTCTTGACAAGCTCAACGAAGATGCCTTTCCACAAGAAGTACATCAATCTTGTAGGGCTATAAGGAAAGAAAGAAAAGGATCAAGTAGAAATCATAAATTTATTTACAGTGTCCTTGCAATGAGGCTCAATATATATATATATGATAATACAATGAAGAACAAACACAAAACCTCTTTGAGTAGCCTTGGATAGATTTGACAATGAATAGTACTTCTCCTATTCCCAAGAATTTCACTTAGCCTTATACCTTTTGAGTTTAAAAAAATCCTTAGAATTCATGAAATAGCTAGTTTAGATGTCTACTTTTAGGATAAGACATGCAACTGAAACCAGTCTCAATGCAAAAGAGAGATCTACTTGATAGTAGATATGTCTACAGTTAAACATCTATCCTAAGACATCTATTTTCCAAGTTAGATGTCTATTTTTTTTGTAAGACATCTACTTAGATTACACACTTTGAGATTTGAAGCATTCATGTATCATTTTGGCATCTCAAAAGTCCTTAGAATATCTTTGTTTGGCTCGTAGAATTTGTTTCCATTCATGCTCTCATCTTGTTCACTTTAGTCTTGATTTCATTATTGTAGATCTTGTTGTTGAACTCTTGGATCTCCATTTGAAGTCCTTGCTTATTATACTCTTTCATGGTCTTGCAATAGTACAATGACACACACATTCTACATTCTCTATTTTCTTTAAGGTTTTGACATGCCAAAAGGTCAACAATATTTCCCTTTTTTGTGATTGATGAGCAGCTAGGTACCCCTACACTCAACCATATGAATATGAGTGTTCACGCATGATCCAGTTGAACTTCGTAGATGGACTAGTTGTGGTATCTAGATAGTTACACGTTGATCACAGTTTTTTGTCTTCCCACCTAGACTAGTATTTTCTTTTTCATGTATGGTTTAGTCCAGAGTGAGGTGTATGATGTGTTTCCTATCACTATGCTACTCCTAAGGGCAATTGAGAGTAACTTGTTTAAGCTAAGAGGAAAGAGGAAGAGAGAATCTAAGCTAGCTTAAGTGCAATGAGAATCTATGCTTAATCATCCATATACATCTTGGACCTTGTGTACTACTGCTAGGATTACCAAGCACATGTTACTTAAGCACTCCTAGATATGCTATTGGGATACCAAGTAGTTACACTTAAATGCTCATGATTAAGTCATACTCATTCTATGTTTAATAACAAGGATATTAAAAGAGGATAAAAAATATTAATTAAGAAATAAATAAATAACAATAATGATTAAACAATTAAAACTAAGTGAATGTTGCAATGATGAAGTAATCTCAATCTTTATTGTTGGTCATGTGTGTGTCCAAGTACGTCACACTCAAAAATAAAGGTTTTGTACAAGTACAATCATCACATTATGAGCATGCACTGGGGAAAAGGATTGAGAAGAACTAACAAATAACAAAAAGACTCTATTTTTACACTACTTATTGACTTCTAACTATCTCCTTTCACATGTGCCCAAGGGTGTATTTATAGGCCTACACAAGGATCATGATATCATGTATTCGATATTGTTATTTAGGTCATAATATCATGTACTCGATATCATGGATTTGATATTGTAGGTTTGATATTAGACATTGAAAAATCATGGTTCATCATACTCCCACGACTAAATGAAAACTCATCCTCAAGTTGAACAAAATGAGAACAAGCCCAATTGATTACATAGTGGATAGGTATGGGATTATTGACTGACTAGAAAATTATTCATGTCTCAATGGAGAATTAAATACAACAAAATTAGGACATGGACACAACATTATAAAAATTAACAAAAATTACAAAATTGATTGACACTTATGTAGTTCCTAGTGGTGGTGGTTCCTCCATGGGTCACTTCCCCTTATCTTGTGCTCCAGGTTTTGGAATTTGATGGCTTTGAAGGAGTGCCTAGAGTTTTTCCTATTTATTTTGAAGGTCCTATGCCATCCATGCTGATGCTCCAATGTTTGATGGAGTTGGCACCTCCCATGAACTTGGAAGTTACAGAAACATTTGATTTTCGTTGACATACTAGCCCACAAATAATTGTTATTCCTCCTTGTAGGCTCTAGCTTTATCCTTGTATTCTTGGTAATCTATAAGCCATCGAGCCAAGTATACCATGACATCTTTTTGTCCCTAGTAGCTAGCCTTGACCACCTCTAACTTAGAATTTTTGACTTCTAATTTCTACAACATCTTCTTGTGCTCAGAAAATTCTATTTCATACTTCGCGTAGGTGGTTGCTACCTACTTCTCCAACTCTATTCTTAGGTGTCCTGCTATTAACATGGCTAAATTGGCATATTACAGGTTTTCCAATTCCATGTACTCTATAAGATCTTGTATCTGCAAGTTACAGCTTTTGAGTTCTACTTGGTGGGTGAATGCATAGGTATTCAATATGGCCTACCAATCAGCGTGTTGGGCACTGAAGGTGTTAATGTGGGCCTTGGCCATATGGATCTCTTTTTCAGTGAATTGCTTATACATCCCCACCTGATCCTTGAAGTGTTGTTTTAACTTTTCATGCTGCTTGGCCTCATTTTTCCAAGCGCTTATTTCAATTTTTTTCTTTTGATGGATTACGCGATTCTCTCTGGTCAAGCGATTCATGTCCTTATTGACCCTAACTAACTGTTCTTGTAGCTACTAGAAATTCTCTTTGAGAACATTCTTTTTTTTCCATGATGGTCAACCACATAATAGGGTAGAACATTATGCAGGTAGAAAAATCTATGGAAACACCACCAATATCCACTATGGTTCCTACTTCTTTATTGTGCCAAAATTGGTATGTCTCTCCTAGTATAAGGCACCACTTTCAAAGAGGATGGGCCATAATGGGGACCCTTTGAGTTGGCCCCTAACTGCCTTAGGAGTGAACTCAGTGAAAGGTCTAAAGTTGACTTCCACAATCACAACTGTGGATGTGGATCTTTCATGAATCGCCTAAACACATTTTAGGAACAATGTTATGTTGTCCCTGTTCAGGTGCTTCAGTGGTTCCTCCTTCCACCTATCCCAATTGTTGGCACATTTGGCCATTCCATGGAACAGTAAGAGTCATCTTGAACATTATTGTAAGAATAGGAGAATGTGAATATGTTATTTCATATCATTGGTATAGAATTTAGGGGGTGGCCCATAATGGAATAATGGTGTGGAAAACAAAGAATACTATGAATAATCATGTTGCTACATACAATAGTCCAAAAATATTTTTTTTTTTTTTTTTGAAAAAAAAAGGAGAGAGGATATACTACCGTAGCATTTCTTTTTAATCTCTCAAGGAGGCAGTGATAACATTTGAAGGAATAAACAGTAAAATTTTTAATATGGAGAAACGTTGGTTTGAGCTTCAAAGGTTACCCAGGCTGAGAGTCACGAAAATGAAAAAGATACGAGTTACAATTTCTGAAGAAATAAAAACAGCAAAACCAAAAAATAGAGATTATTCCATAAACGACGCAGGCCTATATTCTAAATTTTTCCATTGAAAACACATTCAAATCGCGACCCTGGTTCAAATGTGCATAACTGCAGAAGGTTTCAGATCTGTAAAAAAAATGTAGAAAAAGCAAAAACAAAGTGGCTTTGAAAATGGAGAATAGATCGATGAATTCATGGTCATTTTCTCTAATTAATTTTTCTCCTATTTTCAATTTAACTCCCGTATTTAATGGCCCTTGGATGAAGTTGTAGACCACGTATTGTTTTGTTTCGCCTTCATTTTCTGTGGTTAGAAATTCCACAATAAACATTCAAACACAGCCCAAGCGTCTCCTTCTGCAACTGATGGAAAAACAATCCAGAAAAATCTCTGTTCTTTCATCAAATCATGTTTTAACCAGAGCAGCAGAAGTGCAGAACTGCTAACCACGCGGTGCTTATCATGGCACAAGCGGGCACCAGAAAAAAAAGAAAAAACACAACCGCCATCACCATGGGCACGACCAAATCCCTGAGGGACAAAACCCCTTTGCCGTGGATGCAATAGCAAAGAAAAAAAATGAAACCCTCGCCCACACACAGAGACAAAATCATGTTTTGTTCTTCATCTTCAAATCACCCTCTTCTCTAGCACTGCCGCGGCAAAAGCGAGCTCTTATTCTACACGGCAGTCCACGTTGGTAGCGTCGCTCTACTACCAAACTTACCTGCCTCAGCACTATTTTTAAACAATTTAGTGAATTTTGTGGTTGTGCGCCCCTGGAGAATACAGAAACAGGGTAATTTCTACAACAAGATTGAAAATAGAAACAACATCATAACCGGAAACTGATTTCAAAATTTCAGGCAGTGAAAAATGGTAATTACAAATGTCATTCGCCCCTGGAACTTGTAATCTAAAACAGCAACCATGCCCGATGCCGAAGCATTCGATATTGCATACCGATCCATAGAATGCAGTAGCAAAGACATGAAGGCATGCTAAGGTAGGTGTATAACCGAATCCGCAGAGTAAGAGATATTTCAACTGATGCTGGAGTTGCAGTTTAATCCATCGCCGAAACTTACTAATAATTTAATTATTCCAAGTGACGGGTTGAAGACTTACCTTTAATTA
>MNCI01005950.1:1830-23039 GCA_015680685.1 Gnetum montanum
AGTACGTAGACTAGAAAAAGAAGAAGAGGAACATCGTTAAGAAAGAAGGTGTAGTAGGCCACATCATAGGAGACATGGTCACGATAGGGGCCACAATGAATGAGACAACTATGATGAATCATGACTTGCTACAAGAAGCATGATTAAAATCCGTAAGATAGTCCACATTCTCGCTAGGCATTAAAGGAATAGTCGAATCAAATGACTTAATATGAAAAATATCCCTAAGTTTGAGGGAGGCTACAATATTGATCCACAACACCATCTTTAGGTTTTCAATGATGCTTGTGCCTTACAAAATATTGAAAATGACTGGCATAAGCATAAGTTATTCCCTAGAATACTCATAAAGGAAGCAAAAAGTTAGTACTAAAAGCTACTCATAGATGAAGTATAATGCTAGAGCTATTTAATGATAAGTATTAGATGTACTCGAGGGTGTCCAACTTGAGAAAGAAAATTCAAGGATGGAAATAGTGTAATTATGAATCCCTTGATGTAGTCTTGAATATATACTATTCTTTGCTATACAGATGCATAGGCCATAGTTTCTTTGAGTAGGAGCAACTTCGTCACATCATAGATGGACTTTGGAACAAAACTAGGGAAGCTCTTAGGATCTATGTCTAGGGGAGACTATAAAAAATGAGGGGTCACTAGATGTAAAGGATCATTGACAAAGTAGCAAAGGAAGATGAGAAGTTAAAGAAAAGACAAAGTGCATAGGAGTATAATAGAGATCGTTACATTCACAAAAAGAAGATTCATCTTTGCAACTAAGAGGAGAAAATGTCATTAGAGGAGATCATGCAAAGAAAGACTTTGTCAATCCAAAAGTTGGTTACTAAAATATACACCAAGGTAGATAAGATGTAGAGCTCTCTTAATGAGAAGTTCCAAATGATACTAAAGATTGTGGAGGAGAAAACAAAATAAGAAAGATCCAAGGATAAAGATAGAAGGAGAAAGAAAGACTATTACCATCAAAATGGTAAGGTTGTAGTTATCAAAATTGATGAAGCGTATGACATATGCTAATATGAACATCCAAAGAGCTATTGCCCAATTATGTCATACTTGTAGAAATTTGATATGCATGTCTTAAACCAACAATTCATTAAAAGGGAAGCACTAAGAATGTTGTCTTAACTACAGACAACTGTTTCACTAATAACATTACTATCCAAGTAGGATGCAACCTTAGCCTCAAGACTACTATAAGTAATGGTATAACCCACAATCATGGGAAATGCCACCACTTAGATAGTAATACCCCTACCAGTAGCTAGATCCATATGGGTACTATGTATAATAGCCACTATTACCAAGTGGCTATTTTGTCCATACATCTTCTCATCATTACTATTCTCCTGAATATCATAAACATGCCACTCCTTGAGCTAAATCTCCCTCCACATATACTCCTTATTATAATATCATGCATCTCATTCCTCCACTCCCTTACCACATGCATTATTTGTGCAAGGTGAAATACCTTTACAGCCCCAACTATGAAATGCCACAAAATCCATGAACTTACAGGTGGATAATAATTTAAGTGGCTCTGAGGGTTTACATTGGAAGAGGTCATTTTTCAAGCTTAATAGTCCACCCAAACCATTGTAGGCATTTATGGCTATGGAATCCTCTCAGATTACCTAATGAGTGTTTACTAAGTCGCCTTTAAACCAAAAACCCTAAAACAGTCAAATTGTCATGTTAACTCATGTCATGATAGATTCAATAAAGCTAGGACACCTTCCTAGGAAGAGGACTTATCCTGAAAGTCCTCTAATCTATTTATAAATTGCAAGAAATCATCCATGCAAGGCTTTATTTGACTCAAGCTTTGATGTGAATTTGATTTCTCAAGAAATATACTAGACATGGAGCTTACCTCCACTCAAGAAATGTAATATCAAGTTAGAACTTGTAGACTAATCCATTACTATTCCATTGGAATTGGTAGAAAATAGTGGGACTACTATCAGTGAGTAGTCATATCTGGTGGATTTCCTAGTAATCCATGTAGACAATTACAAGGGAGACTTCCTAATCATTATGTTGGGGGGGGGGGGGGGGTTGGGTGCGGTGCGGTGCTTGGCTAAATATAATTGATACCAAGCTAGGAATTAGGGGCCTTTTTTGGAAATTTCTAAATAAAATGAATTTAGCAATATATAGAAGAAGAAAGTTCCATGCATTACCTATAGTGACACAAGGTGCAACTGCATATAGAAAATATAGGTGATCAAAAGCATAACTATTACAACATGTAGAATGTATGTTTAATACACTAGTATTCAAAGATGCCTATACATAATAGTCACAAAACATGAAGGCGCCCAATGGTTGACTATAGATAATAGCTCCAGTTTTATAATGTGCATGAAACTAGCAAAGATTCTTACAAGTGTGTGCATAAATAAAATGAATGAAATGGAGTAGATCAAGTACTAACTCTTAGATATAGAAAATAGAAAAGAATTAAAGACCAACTGGGAAGAGTTGGAAGTTCTAGAAACCTCTGAACTAGAGCCCTTAAAACTGAAAACATTATTGAAACCTTAAAAATATGTGTTTTCAAATAATGAGAAATTCGTAATTATAAATTTCCATGTTATTAAGAAATACAAGGAGAAGTTATTGAATGTAGTCAACATATGCCTTGTAGTCTTTGCTTGGTCATATAATGAGATAACAGGGATAGATCCACACATATGCCAACATCAGATCTACATAGACTTTACTATCAAGCCCAACATATAGCCACAAAAAGGTTAAACCCAAAATTAAAAAAAGTTGTTAAAGAGAAGGTAAAGAAACTTCTCAAATCTAGATTCATCTATCTTCTAATAGATAGTGAGTGGGTGAGTGGGTGAGTGGGTGAGTCCACTTAGCATTATACCAAAGAAATGAGAACAATGGAGAGTCTACAAAGATTTCAGGCTATTCAACAAGGTTACTTTCAAAGATCATTTTCTCTTATCATTTGTGAATTAGGTGGTAGATACCATTGTAGGGCATAAATACTACAATTCTCTAGATGGATATAGTGGCTACAACCAAATCTAAATTGCTTTAGAAGACTAGGTCAAAATAACATTCACCTAGGGCACTTTTTCATATAGAAAGAAGTCTTTCAACCTATGTAATACTCTTGTAATCTTCCAACGTCTTCTCCTCAGCTTCTTTCGAAGGAAAATTGATAGTGGTATGGAAGTATTTATGGATGAATTCTCCACCTATGGTGCTAACGTTAAACAAGCTTTGGATAGTTTTGCATAGGTATTGAAATGATGTATGAAAACTAACCTAAGACTTAACTTGTAGAAGAGCCATTTGATGGTATAAGAGGACATTATCTTAGGACACTGAATCTCATAAAAAGACATTAAGGTGAATCATAAAAAGATAATAATCATCTAAGGAATCATTAAACAACCTCAAATAATCAAAGATGTAAGATCATTACTTGGGCATACTAGTTACTATAGACACTTCATTGAAAATTTCTCAAAAATCACCAAACCACTAATAGAGCTTACTAAAAAGAATGTATTATTTGAATGGACTAAGAAATGTGAATAGACATTCTAACACTTGAAATAGAAGCTCATAGAAATACTAATTCTATGCATACCAAATTGGTCCAAACTTTTTCATATCATGATGAATGCATCCAATTACACATTAGAAGCAGTGCTTACATAGATGAATGATTAAAAGTGTCCATATTACATCCATTGCTTAAGTAGAGGCATTGTAGGTATATAACTTAATTACACCACAATAGAAAAAGAATTAATAGTGATGATATAAGCTTTTAAAAAATTTAGAGACTATGTGCTTGAATACTCCATTTTTGTACACATTGATAACAATTCCATTTGATTTCTCATGAATAAGCTAATAGTAAGCACTTATATTATACAATGGTTGGTGATCTTATAGGAGCTTGATTTAACAATGGTAGACAAAATGGAAATTGAGAATGTTGTTGTTAATCATTTATCTCAGTTAAGATGGAATAATACAACTCATGAAGAGTTGTTATTTGACCAATTTCCATATGAGTTGCTTTTTGCCAAGGTAATTGAGATCATGAAACCACCCACAATCATAAATTGGTATGATGAATTTCTTTCCTAGTTATTCACATAGGAGACTCTTGTAGAATGAGATCATAAGAAGGCACAACAATTTCTTTACTAAGTTAAACATTACATGGAAATAGAGGGCAACCTTTATAAAATCTATGTAGATGGCTTGGTTAAATGATATGTACTAGATAAAGATCAACTTTGAGTTCTCTAGGATGCTCATGAATATTCTTATGGGAACCATTATGCAAGTAAGAGAACAACTATTAAAATCTTGATGGTAAGATACTTTTGGCTAATAATTTTCTCATATCATCATTTTGTCCATTCCTATGAACAATGCCAATGAGATGGAGGAATGACAACCCGAATGGAGGGATCCTAGTAGTGGATTCAACCATTAGAGTCCTCTGATCTTTGGGGGATTAATTTCATGAAAATCATCTTTCTAATGTCCAATAAGAAATCTTACATTATTGTTGCTATTAACTATTATATCAAATGGGTTAAAGCTATAGTCATCACTGACTATACTTCTTCCACTATAGTACAATTCTTTCAACAATAGGTGGTAAATAGGTTTGATGTTCCTAGGCCATTAATTTCTAACAATTAAACCCATTTTACTGGTGCTACATTCTATAAGTTGATGCAATGCTTGGGGATGAAACATAAACTTATAACTCCTTATCACCCTTAAACCAACTGTCAAGTCAAAGTTACCCACAAGAAGATCATAAGAATTTTGAAAAGGATTGTTAGTAGATAAAAGAAGATTAGAGCACCAAAATTAATGATGCCCTATGAGCCTATTGCTCAACATTGTAACTTCTTGTAGGCTACTCTCATTATAAGCTAGTGCACAAAAGGTTATCCAAACTTCCAATTCAAACAGAACTCTGTACAGTTACAACTACATGTGATCTTAGCCTAATAATTGACCTGCCATAGAAAGAATTATTAATGGTGCTTGATGTACTAAATGAAAATTGAAGAATAGACTTGATGATAAATGAAGTGCACAAGGCATACCACAAATAATGAAGTGATGCCTGAATAAGGAGAGTTACATTTCAACCAAGAGATAAGCTTCCCTATTGGAACCCCATGCATGTGCCTCAACAAACTGAGTTCCAAATGTTGTGGAAAGGATCATATATTATACATTCAACTTTTCCTTCTAGGACTATGATAATTTACCACCCAACGGGCCCTTAAAAAAGCACATGTTGATCAACAACCAACAACTTAAATACTTTAAATATTTCCAAGTAATCAATGATCATCACAACACCTCAACGCAAGGGCAACCTTGCTCTATTTTCATAATATCCTTCTTTCAACTCAGTTGTGGGGGAGAATACTATTTAACCTAATACCTTGGAAAGGATGAAGGTTTTTATCTTTTTTATTTGATACCATTTTTCATACATTTTTCACTTTTATTTTTATTTTGATTTTCTTTATATTTTACTTTATTTAATTTTCCTTTTTTTTGTTTTTTTTCTTCTCCTCTTAACCTTCCTTTTATAATGTTTGATTTTTTTCTATTATTACTACAACTCTTGATAACTATTAAATGTATTTATTAATATTGACATCTGTGTATGAAGACTAACTTTGCTTTTATGATTACACTTTCTACTAATGAGTTGTCAGTTATGTAATGGTATGAGGCCATGAGCTTACAACATCTACCATTCCATCTTCATGTGAGATCTATATCATGGTGGCATATGCTTTTGTTACACTACAACTAAAAAGAATTTGTGATCTTGTTAAAAACTAGGGAGGGACTAAGTGAAAATGGAAAAGGGTATGGTCTTAAAGGGATATGTTGAGCTCTCTTCTTGACTCCCTCCATGAGTCTTATGACTTCATAGGGAATGTATTTTTACTTCTCTTGTAATTTGAAAAGGAAGTACATATGTATAAAGTGTGGTTTTTGAAAAAAAATAGGAATAAAAAATACACCTCTTTGAAGATCTCTTAGGATACAAGCACTAGTTCTGGGGCTAGAAAGATATGTTATTCATGCTTGAAGGCACCACTCTAACTAAGGCATAAATTTCTTTCTCAAATTCTCTATTTACTTCATGCTTTTCTTTTTTATTATTCTTCTAAAGTGATGATCATCCCCTATGGTTATTATAGTCTCATAGGGGCAAGATGAGAAAAGCACAATAATGCAAGACCATTGCTAATGGTATGGACTTGGTTTGAAACCTAAATGGGCTAGCATACAGATCATCTTAATCATGCACTTCACAAGGATTTTTTGCCATAATGATATGGATTCTCATATCCGAAGTCCTCTACAAATCATTTCTAAGACTTTGTATTTATCACTTCAATGCTATGTACCATGATCATTTTGATAATTTTTAATTTTGTAGACTATGCAACCTTGTAGGTAATAGCATGTAGGTATGGTATTTAACTTGGATTAACATTAAATTTCCAAGGTGTCTATAGACTCCTTGTGATATGATTATGCAAAGGCATTTTTAGGCATCAACTTGCTTTGGGGAGGATCCACTTGCATAACTTTTGGATCATATAATTTAAATCCTATCTCCATGTGTCTTGATCTAATTAACTTCAACCTTGATAATTTGCATCATCCAATTTTATGCTTTCCTTTGTTTTATTATAGTTTTTGTTTTGGAAACATACATTGTTTAAGCATGCATAAAGCTCTTTCCACTTCACTTCTTAATCATAGAATTGATGATTGATTTTTTGCTTCCTTTTCCTCCTTTTCTAGCTTTCATTTGGCTCTTGTTTTACCTCCAAATCACTTATTTTCTTAATTAAAAATTGGATTTGAATAACTATGTCGATGCATTTGGATACAATGATGAATCCACATCAATGCAACATAAAAAAAACTATATATACTTGCAACCTCTTAGCACAATTTTCATATTTTGCTTCAAATGTGAAGGGACTTTTTGGGATTTTTAGAGCCCAAAATATTTCAAAAGTCATAAATTCCTCTCAACATACCTAATTTGATCCATTTTTTTTATCCATGAGCTTTTGGAGGTATGCTATACATCATGGGGTCATTAATGCTAGAATTTGTCAACAAATTTTACTCACACCCTGTAGATCAGAAAACATTGTAAACAAGGATGAATCACTTACTACTTCAATGATGTAGTCTGCAAAGCTCCTATTGCATCATGGAAAGAGATGATGAAAGAAAAAGCCCTTGCTAAGCTCCAAGAGAAAATACCACCTCCATCACCACTAGTAGTACTAGATATGATGTCTAAAATGATAGTAGCTACCAAATGTCTAAGAAAACTTACGAAGGAGTAGTTGCAATAATAAGCTTCCAGAGGTGGTGATGAGTCCCTATGTATCATTCGACTAGGAGCCATTTTAATGAAGTCACAAGAATCATTGGCTGGTAGGTAGAGGACCTTGTTCATCTATTCTTTACATGAAGGGACTAGACTCATATTTGTGCTAATCCTAACACCCAAAAAGTCATGGTGTTTGAAACACCACCAAATTTGGACTACCACCTCTCAACTACAAATTTTTCTAAGTGCTGGGACTATGCTCTCCACTATCACAGAGTGTAGTCAACCTCTCATGGAGAGCATAGTTAGCACATACTAGTTTTTTGCAGTTTTCTATAAGTGTTGAGACTACGCTTTCCACTAGTACAGAGCATAGTTAGCCTCTAGTGGAGAGTGTAGTCAACAAAAAGATAGATTTTCACAAGTCTTGGCAAGTCTCAAACTATGCTCACCCCTAGTTGGGAGCGTAGTCAACCTCTTGTGGGGAGCACAGTCTACCAGAAAGCCTAGATTCCACCAGCATTGAGACTATGCTCTCCCCCCACCCAAAGCATAGTCAGTAGGAAGCAAGTTTTTTGCAAAATTTTCTAAGTCTCGAGACTATGCTCTCTACTACCCCAGAGTATACTCAACCCTTAGTGGAGAGTGTAGTTAGCCAAAATAGCCTTTGGTGGCCTCCATAACACAACAACGACACATCAACATAGTCAACTCATTCCTAGTGAGTGTAGTTGGTAGAATCTTTCTCTCTCTTACATCCCCTCTTGCCCAAAATTGTAACTATGCTTAATCCCACTAGCCCAGTGTAGAGCAGACTTAGGTAAGAGCACAGTCCCAACCATCCCCTCCACCATGTGGCAGCCATCCCACATTTTCCGCTAACCCTAGTCCTATAAATACCTCCACCCTCAATGTTTTCGGGGTTGGTAAAATTTGAGTAGACAAATATTTTAAGGTTGGTAAAACTAAAGCGTTGGCAAATTTCGGAATTCACAAATAAGCAAATCACAAACTTGGCAAACCCAAAGAGCACTTGGGAGAGAACCAGAGGCATATTGGCGAAGTTGCAGACCATCGTAGCCCACTCCAACCCACTAGGACACTATAGTCAATGATACACCATGGCAGCCAACCCGACAGATGTAGACACCTTGGAAAAATGCTAGTCTTCATGGCTAGACACCCCTGAAACTGTGACTACAGTATCCACTATGCTTGTTATACACCGCATACCTTCTAACCCCTTTTGGTGTTAACTATGCTCAACCCCATTTGGGGTGGTGTTTTGTTTCTCTCTCTCTCTCTCTCTCTCTCTCTCTCTATCTCTCTCTCTCTCTCTCTCTCTATCTATCTCTCTCTCTCTCTTGTATTTTTAGCATTTTATTTGCATTTTATGCTATTTCATTACATAGCCATGGCTAAAACTACACTTGGATGGTGGCCCTTGTATGTTGGCACCCTCGTTTTTGCCAAAAACCTAACTACGCTTGACCGCATTGACATCGTTAACATTATTGACACCACTCAAACACTTAGCATCATTTTGCATTAGCATCACAGCTAACCACGTTGCACCCTAGTTGCATTTGGTAAGTCCCTGTTTGATCAACAAGACTATTCAAGGCATCTTGTTTTTGCCTCTAATAGGCCCTCACATAGACTTGAGGTTAGGCTGTGTGCCCATGAACCTCTTGGTGTCCCAGCCATCGACATTTTCAGTTGTAGTTTTTAGTGCTAAAAGGAGGGTAGAACCATTTTCTTCTTCAAACCTCGTTGGTGGTTGTCTCACATGCTCTCTACATTACTGTTGTTGGCTTTGGGCTAGTGTAGACCCAACACCCCTGTGGACTTGCTGCACACACGACAGTAGCTGGATCTTAGGCTAGTGTAGGTGTTTTCTACTAATTGATTGGTGTCGACTAGACCCCATTGTCAATTCCCCTAGAACCCTGTCTAGCAACCCCAGAGCACACATTCCCATAGTTAGCCAAATTCTTAATGTTATTAGTGAGAGTGTAGTTAGCTCTTAATGTAGAGATCATAGTTGGTCCTCAGCTTAGAGAGCATAGTCAACTCTTAGCATAGACAACATGTCACTAGAGTTATCCATTTTTGCACTCAACAACTCTTTTTCTCCCCTCTTACAACTTGATTTGCATCTATGAATTCCAAACAAGCTTCAACATCAATCCGAAGCATACTCGCCATCTTGCCCATCCATTAAGAGACCAAGATTGACAACCTTAGGAATCTTGTAATGGCAGAGCCAAGGCAATCCCTTAGGTTGTGTGGGCAAGATCCAAAGTATGCCACACTAAGTGATGAACAATACAACTTCATTTGCACAAAGATTAAAGTAGGATTATTTGTAGACCTCTTAGACATGGAAGCAAAGCAAGGCTATGAACTTATCCATCGGAATGGATAGGAGTCCTTCCCCTCCTCACTTGACATCATCCCACTCACAGAGACCTACCAGTGGATGCTAGCCTAGCTCATCTAAACAAGTGAGTGCGAAGTAGGCACAAACTACAAAGAACCCTTGAAGGAAGAATAGGATGAGTTTGAAGCTTGCTTCGAGCTCAAGGGCTCCTTCCATACCATCTTCCAGTGAGCGATCCTTGGACTGGCTCTTCTGCAATCCCATTCACTTGTTCTTATTGAGATGGTCATAGCACCAGTGTCACCATCTAGGTCAATGCCCATTATAGTAACTGACTAGACACATCCTGATGTGCTAGCTCCCTTTAGCTTGCCCTTTGTGGCATCATTGCCATTTGTCCAACCATCACTGCCTAGTGCATCTGTGTCAACTCAACCATACTTCCATGTAAGGTCTATCTCCATGCCCCATGCTACTCAGGCATCCTACATCTTGCCTATCTTGTCAGCATCCCTAGCATCAACCCAACCCACATATGCATCACCCACCCCGATCGCCATCCCTGTAGCACGACCCATGCATCAAGCCCATTCGGTGATTCTGCAATCCACAACAAGGCCATGGACCACACCATTAGTCCAACAACAAGTTGCACAACTAGCACAGTTAGTTGGAACATCTCATAACTTAGACTAGGCATTCTAGATGATTCAAAGCTTGATGGAAGAGATGAAGCAGCTTAAGGTTGCCTTCTTTGAAATTTTCAAAGTATTGGACTTTTACTAGGATGACCCTGTCAGTCTTGTGGTCCCATCGTTAACTCTCCCAGCTAGGGTCCCACTACCTTAGTTTACAAAATACAATGGTAAGGAGGATCCCAATGCACATCTAGCTACATTTAGGTTGAAGTGTTTGTTGTTGTAGGCATGGCTACACACTATCATGCGCATGTTTGCCATGTCATTAACTAGCAAGGCACTAGATTGTTATTGTGCATCACCTAGAGGCTCTATCTCCTCTTTGGAGAATCTCCTGAGCTAATTCATGATGCACTTCAAGTACAACTTGAAGCCAAAAACCACCCTAGACCAACTAATACAAATTAAGTAGGGCTCCTTAGAGCTTGTGCAAAAATTCATCCAATGATGGAGTATCTCGTTGAACAAAATATAAGAGCCAATAGCCGAAACACACCTCCTAGCCATATTTAAGGGTGTAGTTAATGACTTCATAAAGTCAAAATTATACTACTTGGGCCTGTAGCCTTTAATCCAAGCCTTTTCCTAGACCAAGAGCATACAAGATGCAGCCAAAGCCAATAATGACCCAGCCTACATGGCCTATAAAAACTTGCATGCGAGGAAGGACAAGGATAAAGGGAAGTAAAATGCAACCATGGCAACTGTGGCCAAAGAGGCTAAAACAACCAACCTGAGGCTAATGACCAAGCCACCCAAGGCCTCAGCCAACAACAAAGCCACTAATCATAGCACTGCAACTAACTAGTCCACATCACCAGTGGCCATAATGCAAGCTACTCCAAGGCTTAGCTTTAAGCATAAGAATCGCTTCAAGTACACCCTGCTACCATTAAAACCTTTAGAACTGTTGGACTAACTGCTAAAGGCTAAACGTATCCAGTACAAGCAAATGTCTAAAGATGCTTACAAAAGACATAATAGATATTGTGAGCTCCTAAGGAATCCTGCATCGGTAGCACCGAATGAGCCCCCAATCTTGAAACACTTTAGGTTGGATCGATTTTGCCACTACCACCAGTTGCTCGGTCACAACACTGATTTTTACATAGCTCTACAATATGACCTCCAAAGAATGATTGATAGAGGTGAGTTGGTACTTGACACTGCTAACCTAGTTAGACCTCAAAACTAATCTATGAGGGTGTACAAGGACCTTCTAAATGCGAATGATGCTGGCTATGTCATAGATGCTATCAGCATTGATGACAACCTAGAATTTGTGCAACGGCCATTCATGGTTTGTGTATCCTCTGGTAGCACAAGGGCATCCACGACCCCTATGGGTTCAAGGCCTCATTTCATCATCAGAGTGCCACCTCAAGCACATACAACTCCCTTTGTGGTTAGGGTCCCATAGCATGTCATAGCAATAATGGTTCAACCATCCTTTATCATCAAGGTGCCACAACATGCTAACTCCTTACCTACCTGGAGTTTGGTAGTGGGCAATGCATCAGTCCCTTCCCATCCAAGAGCCAATCCTATTGGCAACACTAACAAACCCTCTAGGTGACAAGGCGGGAGGCCTAATGAGCATCTCACAGATAGAATGATTAGGCATCGCCAAGAGTAAAGGGTGCTGGGTCCACCAAAGCTGGTCCCTATATCTACAATCCCTATGGCCAAAACAACTAAAGAGGCCACCACCAGTAATTTGTAACTAAGCACCAAGGCCCCTGTGCAGGCCAAGCCAACAAAGACCAAGTTGCCTCCCTATGAAATTAATCTCTTAGGGCATATGGAAGAAGTCAAAGTAAGTAAAAATGCAATTGATGGCAAAGACTTTATTGATACGTTAGCCTAAGTTAAGCAAGCACTCAAACATAAGAACACAACATTGAGCCTCTATGAGCTAATCATGACTTCATCTACCCACTGCGAAGTGCTAGTGTGAATGTTGACCTCCATTCCTATCATGGAGGAAATCTCAATAGATGAGAATTCCATGCATGTAGTGATGTTGCCTTCTACACCGCAGGAATCGAGCTCCACATCCCTTGAATTTTGTAATGAGGTAATTAAGGTTGATCCTGAGAAGGGTAAGGTCATAACAACCCTTATGTTTATCACCATACGTGTCAAGGAATGCAAGATTTGGAGGGTGCACATCAACGATGGGGTAGCAACAAATGTTATCCCATACAGCATAATTAATAAGTTAGGCCTCGCAAACCAAATCAAGCCAACAAAAACCACATGCTTGAAGTCCTTTAATAGGTCACACATCATTGTGGCAGGGGAATAATTCACCACCACTATCAAATTCATTGTCATACAGGAAATGCCTAACTTTAACTTAATATTGGGTATGCCGTGGTTGGCCCAATTATGGACTGTCTCCTCTCTGATCCACTAAGAAATCCACCTTCCATATGAAGGTGATGAGGTTATTATCCACAGTGATAACACAACCCCTCTAGCCATCAACAACATAGATATGGAGCATGGGTTAGAGATGGAATTTCCTGATGACATGTCCTCAACAAAGGATGAGAATGAAACGCATGAGGTAGACCCACCTGAAAGGACAAAAGAAGCTAGCGACTTACCGGAGGATGCCCTTTGGGTGGAATTGCCCTTTAATGTAGTGAGAAAGGGTCTAGGAGACTACCGAATAATGCACCCTAGGCCCTACACACCTCCTAACCCACATCAGATTAGGAAGTAACTATGTGACTAAGGTACCCCCTTAGCTCGAAATGCACTAGGTGCCTACCTACCCTTTCTTCTATGCACCATGTATTTTTAACTTTCTCTTGCATTGCATTTTTTTACATATCTATGTTTAGCCTGATTACTTAGATTATGCATCATTTTGCTTTGTTTATGCATTTATTTACTTTTTTTTATGTATTCATTTGCTTAGTTTATGCATTCGCTCATTTAGTTTACCCTTTAGCAGTTATTAGATTAACGCATAAAAAACATCAAAATGCACAAAAAATTATATAAGCCAAAATTGCAAAAAGAGAGATAACAACATACTTAGCCCAGAATGGCCTTAAACTACCACTGTTAATCTTATCAATGTGGCCCATAATGGCCTTAAACTAGCAATACAATGGGCTTGGAATGACCTTAAACTACAGCTGTAGCCTGGAATGGCCTAAAACGATCACTTTTAATTCTATCCCTATGGCTTGCCATGGCCTTAAATTGGCAATGTTGTGGCCTGAAATGGCCTTAAACTAGTAGCCATGGCTTGCTATGGCCTTAAAATGGCAACAAATGGCCCACCATGTCCTTAAATTGGCAATACATGGCCCACCATGGCCTTAAACTAGCAACATTGTAGCCTAAAATGGCCTTAAACTATCGCCTCCAATCCCATTGTAGTGGCCCAATATGGCCTTAAACTAACATAAGCGCTCCTACCATGACCTTAAACTAGCATGGGGCCTGCAATGGGTTAGTCACATTATCATTGCTTAATCCTAAGTTAACACATTAATTCATTGCATTATAAGCATAGGAAGTGCATAACAAATGACCATACAAAAAGAATTTTACACATCACACACAACACATAGCATATAATCATCCATTAGATGTAATATGCATAGTAGTATATGGCATGAATAGCATCATAGCCAAAAATGTAGCAAAAAAGGCCCAACGGGGGGTACATCTAGGTCATGCTCAACTAGTGGTGCTAGGTGGGGGTGGTGGCTCTACTTCCTCCATTGTGTTGCTAGGGCTTGTAGTATCACCTGGTACCTACCATAACCATAGCAAATATGTGCAATAATTAAACAAATGTGCACTACAAAAGCTAACTCCAAACATCAAAAAGCATGAAAAAAAATTAACCTGAGAGGGACCCACATCGATGAGTTTTGGAGGTAACTTTTCAAGGCCAGCCTCTAAGCGCCAAAGGATCCCAACCTTGGAAAGTTGTGTTCAATCCTCCTAGTCAAAGTCAATCCTTACAAGGGTCTTGCCTTTTTCCATGACTGTCCATGTGGGTAGCTCCATTGAAAAAGGTAGTAGAAGAAGCCTGTTCGGAAGGGGTGATGATCTACCTTGCAGGAGAGTCACTCATCAACGGGTGTTGTGTGAATAACTTGTATGCCTGCTTCTTGCTAGTCACCTCAAGAAACATCTTGAGGTAGTGGTGTTTAGTAGACTCCTCCTTGTACCATCATAGGTACACGTTGTGCTCTCACTTATATTGGTGCGCATGCTTCTTTTGTGTCTGCCCCCATTGATAGACCTTTGTGCTATAATTTTTCCAATCTTGGTTCTTTTGGATGAGCAAGTCCATCTAGAGCCGCTGCTCTATCAGCTCTCATGTGGCCTTGTTCTTACCTCTAAGAGCTATCCAATATCTTGCATACTTGATCTTAGAGGTATGCTAGGTGCTATCTCCCTATGATCTAGTCGCTAAAAAGTCATATCTAGATTGAAGATCTTTGATCTTCTTGTCTTAGCTAGTCACCCTCTCTTGTAGCTCATGCATGCATTTTCACAAGTGCTCATTCAAGTACCTACAAACCCAAAACACCTTCACATAGGAAAGCGTGCAGTTGTTCGATGTCTCATACATGTGACGAGCACCTGATTAACTTCAGGAGGGAGGTTAGGAAGGGCGTCCACCTTGGCCACCTTGCTTGGATCCCATCGCAGCTTAGGACCTATGGGCATAAAACAATCGATCAATCTTAGTCAAAAACTAAGAATTTCAGTAGTAAAGTAACATAAACTAAAACAACATTGCACACATACTGAGCTCATGGTCTACTTGTTACAAGTAGTCCACCATGTCATTCAACAATGCCTTCCATGAAGGCAAATTTATCTGGCATGTCTACCCATGGCTCCATGTAGTAGGTAGATGTGGGACCATTGGTGGGAATATCTAAGGCTATAACACAACAATGTAATTAGCACATGGCTGAACAATTAAAGATACTAAATAAAATAGGCAATAATAGATGGCAATACAAGTTAGTTACCTAGCAAGCCCTCAGGTGTGAGTGTAGGGGGCTCACTTGGTTGCACACCATCGAACAAGCTATCAAAATCACCCCCATTAAGATGGAGCAACCCCTCTTCCTCCAACTACTACAGGATCTTTGTTGCCTCATGTAGCTTACCTCCATGAGCCTCCTCCAAGATGCTTCCTCTACTACTACCTTAGTTGCTGCTCCTGCAACCCTCTCTCATTTTTCTCTGCAATTAATAGATATAGCACATTAGAACGCATAGCACATCACTAACTAATTAACAATATGGAATAATAGAAAAAAAACATATAAAAATAAAAATATATACATAAATAACTAATGCACCATCCTAACTTACAACATTTTCAGGTAAGCTTTGATGCTTGATGTGGATCCTCTTGCTGCCTGGCTTCTTGATCTTAGGGGTAGCCTCCTCCTTAGGATGTAGCCTCTTGATCTTGGCCTTAGATGGTTCCACCATCTCTATGATATAGCAATTTTCCTTGTTTATATCCCTAGTGCTAACTGGAGGGCCCTCAGCTACACTATTAGATGAGTAATGTGATTGCCCTACAGGACCCTTGGTTATTACTGATAATGACTCATCGATGCCCTCTAAGTGGTCTTGCGCATCAGTAGTTGAGAACATGTGCTTAATCCATGGCTTGGATAGCTACTTATGATCCTGCATCACCTATCGTCCATCATCTCGTACAACCAAGAGCTCTATGAACCTTTACAGGTATCTTGCGAAGAATGTGGAGTGGATGTGGGACCTCGCTTGGAGGTTGAATCATAGTGTAGAGATCTCCACATGCAGGCCAATGGTTATATACGTAGCCTAGTTGAACCTTGTACCCTCCAATAGTGATGAGCAGCAAGGTATCCCTATGCTCAACCATACGAATACGAGTGTGTATGCACGATCCGATCGAATTCCACAGACGGACTAGTTGTGGCACGTAGATAGTTACACGTTGATCGTAGTTCGCTGTCTTCCCACCTGGACTAGTAATTGCTTAATCACATATGGTTTAGTCTAGAATGAGGTGTATGATGTGATTTCTAATATTATGCTACTCTTAAAGACAATGAGAAATAACTTGATTAAGCTAATAAGCAATAGGAAATAAAATCTAAGTTAGCCTAAGTGCGATGAGCATCCGTCCTTAATCATCCGTCTACATCTTGAAGTTCATGTACTACGTCTGGGGTTACCAAGCATACATTACTCAAGCACTACTTGATGCGCTACTAGGTTACCAAGTAGTTGCACTTAAATGTTCGTGATTAAGACATACCCATTTTGCGCATTTTAATAATAGAAATAGTCATGACAATAAAAGAAATGTTAACTAAGAGAAAAATAAATAATAATCGATAATTAAACAATTAAAAACTAAGTGAATGCTACAATGATGGAGTAATCTCAATCATTATTTTCAATGGTGTGCATGTCCAAGTACGTCACACTTCAAACAAAGGTTTCGTACAATTACAAACATCACACTACGGGCATGCACTAGGGAAAGAACTGAAACTAACTAAAAATTGACAAAAAGACTCTACTCTAAAACTTACTTAAAATCCTTTCTTGTTTGCCCAAATGTTATATTTATAAGCCTACATAGGAATCATGATATCGTGTATTCGATATCGTTATCTAGGTTGCGATATCATGTACTTGATATCGAGGATATGATATTAGGGCTTGGCAAACCACGATTCATCATACCCCAATGACTGAATAACAATTTTTCCTTTAGTCAAACAAAATGAGAATGAGTTTAATTGATTACACAGTGGATAGGTATGGGATTATTGACTAACTAGGAATTACTCATGCTACAGTGTGGGATTGAAGAAAACAAAATTGGGACACATACACAGAATTACAAAAGATAAAATTTATTGAAACTCATCTGGTTCCTAGTAGTGGTGGCTCCTCCATGGGTCTCTTCCCCTTATCTTGTGCTCTAGGCTTTGGAAATGGATGTCTTTGAAGGAGTTCTTGAATTTTTTCCTCTTTGGTTCGGGGGTCGTGTGCCGTCCATGCTAATGTTTCGATGTTTGATGAAGTCAGCACCTTCCATGGGCATGGTAGTTATGGGAACATCTGATTGGCCTTAATGTACCAAGCCATAAATAGGTGTTGTTCCTCTTCATAGGCTCTAGCTTTGTCCTTGAATTCTTGGTAGTTCATGAGTCATCAAGCCAAATCTATCATGACATCTTTCTATCCTTGGTAGCTAGTCTTGACCACCTCTAATTCAGAAGTTGCTACCTCTAATCTTTGTAATGTCTTCTTGTGTTTAGCAAATTCTATTTCATATTTAGTGTAGGTGGCTGCTACCTACTTCTCCAACTCTGTTCTCAAGCATCTTGCTGTCAACATGGCTAAGTTGGCATATCGTAGGTTTGCCAACTCCATGTATTTAGTGAGATCTTGTATCTATAGGTCCCAACATTTTAGTTTTTCTTGGTGGACAAAGGCATAAGTATCCAATATGGCTTGCCAATCAAAATTTTGAGCACTGAGGTGTTAATATGGGCTTTGGCCATATGGATTTCTTTCTCAATCACCTACTTATACATCCCCACTTGATTTCTAAAATACTCTTTGAGCTTCTCATGTCACTTGACCTCATTCTACCATGCACTAATTTCAATCACCATTTTTTGACGGATCATGCATACCTCCTCCATTAAGAGGGTTCTATTTTCTCTAGCCAAGTGATTCATATCCTGGTTAACCCTTATTAATTATTCTCACAATTGCTAAAAATTTTCCTTGAGAACATTCTTCTACTTTTCTACTATGGTCAATCAGAGATTTTTGACGGTGAGGTGCTTATTCTCTTCTTGTAAGGCCTTGAGTGCTTTGGCATGCGCATATGTTTGAGCTTGTATCTTAGAAGCATTCCAATCAACCTTCTCTTTTTCCTCTTCCACTCTTTTATTCTCTTCCAGCAATTTAGCTAGCTGCTCTATCTAAAAGGATTCTTGTTGGTCTGTAGGGATGAATTGAGATGGATCTCGCTATGTAGCTTACAGGGTAACAACCTTCTCTTGGAGTCTTTTCAACTCCTCCTCTACATGTTTGACCCTGACCTCTACCATAACCAAATTCCCTTTTGTAAAGATGAGGTTTGAATGTGTTGCTATGACATTTTGAGGGATGTCAAATAAGGACATCATCACTTGTCTTGTCTACAGTAACTGATCTAGAACATTCTCATGATTTGCAGGAGCCATTGAGGGACCGACCAAGGTTTGAGCATCGCGTGCTCCCATAAAATCTACAAGTGGCACAACAAGGACATTAAATGATTCTTTGATGTAGTCTACAACCACTTCTGCTATTCCTACTACATCCTAGTGCTGCATGATCACTACTGTGGTGCCTTCACTAGTTTCTAATTACACTTGAAAAGATGCAGCATTTCCAAAGATCTGTTGTGACCAGTGTGATTCCCTTCCTCTTGTTTTGTATGGAAACCTCATCTTGTGCATGATCAATTGAGACTATTGGCTATATGGCATCATTAATGATATTGAAGAGGTTTGCTTCATCATGGCTTCCCCAACTGACCATTTCAGCGATGGCCTAGAGATGGCTCATTGATGGTCGATAGTCCTGCGGTGGCGACGACAGTTGGTTTTGCTATCTCATGGGTTGTGTGCTAGGCCTTGCTTCCTGTTGTTAATTGGGCCTTGTATCCAAAAGTTGGCTAGGCCCTGCAGTTTGAGGTGTAGTGGGCCCCATCATTTATTCTTGCTCAAGCTTCAATGTCTCACCAACATCTTTCCTTGGTGTTGGTGGCTTTAGTAATTTAGCAAATGAAGGATTTTGAGCTTTTTTGGGGGATGTCATTAGTATACCCTAGAATTCCAACATGTCGTCATAGCTTCTTGATTAGGCAGAAAAAAGGTAATGCAAACTTCCCTATCTTACATTCTTCGAACCGCCTTAAAATTTCTGTGAGATATAGATGGGATAGGTTGGCGTCAACCTTGCCGATCAAAATGGCACTTCCTTTAGCCGCATAGGTGGAAATCCTGTTCAATCCTTTTATTAGGAAAATGTGATATGTGCCAATTTTAAAGTAGATCCTCTCTTCAAGTGTGAGCTCTCCATATGTTTTATCCTCCTTGCCATATGTCCTTTTTAACCATATCTTTTGCGCATCAGCATCAGAGTGAGTGGAAAAATGAGTGACCTTGGGCCTTGTGCTTGGAAGGTTTAAAACTTCTAAAATGGCCTTGGTAGAGTGATGAGTGGTGAGGTACCCCTACACTCAACCATACGAATACGAGCGTCTCATGTGTGATCTGGTCGAACTCCAAGGACTAAGTGCTTACGCACCTTATGGAACACTTAAGGTTAATCAATCGTTGTCTTCCTAGACTTGTATTGTCATGGTTGTATGGTTAAGTAAGTCTGAGGTATATGATTTTTATGTCTTTTATCTTTTTATCNCCTAGCATCAGTATCCATTCCCACTTGCCGTACACACCCTGAACCAGTGCAACGCTACTGGGATTACCAAATGCTATTCGTTACTGGGTTACTAAGCGTAGCACACATGCTCGAAGTGGTTGTACTGAATGCACTTAACTAGGAGTTGAGGGTTGAGAGTGAATTATCTAAGAAAGCATTTAAACATTTAACAATAATTAAAGTCCTATTTAGCTTAGTCCATATGCTGCAAGGTTTATCAGAAAGTTCATCTTTATTACTGTACACAATTGTATGCTCAGGTACAAATTGCTCGAATAAAGATCCGTTCACTTTGAGACTCCTACTACGGGCACATGGAAATTATTCTATCTTTGGAATGGTAAAATTACCAAAGTTTAGCTAAGGGTCTAGATCTAGATGATCTTACAAGGGAAAGATGCCTCTTATTTATAGACAAGGCAACAGGCTATGATATTGCGTCCGTGATATCCCGTCCCATGATACCCCCATGACTGAATGAAAACTTGTCCTCGAGTTCCTTACAAAATATTGGGAAGGTATGGGATTATTGACTTGAATGACACTAATGGTAGATGGGGTGACATGTGAATGGATCATCATTACAAAACATTAAAAAATTTAGTGTTCTGACAACAAGAGTGAACACTATACATAATTAACATCCAGCCTTATTTGGCAGTTGAGAGAGAAGAGAGAAGAGAGAGAGAAAAGAAGGAGTCTGCTACTACCAATGCCAAGATTGTGCCTTTCATTGTCTATCCATAAGCACGCCATCAATCTTGTTCCTTGCATAACTGCTTTAGCACTAGTCCATTCCAAGTGTTTTCTCTAGATCCCATCCGTTGGTGTATGATTGCCATCTGCACACACAACACAGTCTTATATTAGCAAGGGTAAATGAATCATAATGCAATTGATACCTTGCTTTGGTGTAAGGTCGATTGGCTGAGTTGTGATATGGCTGATACAGATCTTGAGATGTAATACTGGTGACTACCCGAGGTGTAGGGGTTAAAAGAAAAATCAAAAAAATTAGACCAGGACCCCCATGACTAAGAGCGAACCTCTGGTAGCGATAGAATGGAAGAAGAGAAGGAATAAGAAAGATGAAGAAAAAGAAACAATAGCAACGCCAATAAAATAGATGTCAAAGATGGAGATGAACAAAATAAATGATGATTGTGGAAATGTTTAAGGGAAAGAAATTAATGGATGCACC
>MNCI01005950.1:29156-67183 GCA_015680685.1 Gnetum montanum
AACTCTAAAGCCTTTCTTTGCTAATCTCCTATTTGAAGCAACTGATAAAAGCTAACATTGACCTTGACATGTTTAAGGTCTTCAATCAAATCATACTCTCCATCACCAATAAAGCTTGATCTCTTTATCCATTACTAGAAGATTTACTTGCATAGTGAACACTAGATAACTCATTATCAGATTCAATATCAAGAAAGTTGGACATAATAAGATCACTTTCATCCTCATCTTCTGCTAACTTAGTTTCTTGATGTTTATGCTTTCTACTTTTCCTTTCTTCCTTGATATTAACTCTTGCCAAAGCTTTTTCAAGCTTTACTATTTTGTTAGACATATCTCTCATTAATTGTCCTTTTTCAGATCCCACTCTTTCATGCTCTTGCTCTATCTTAACATGAGATAGACGTGGTAAAGCTTTAAATTGAGCAAAATCTTGCATAGGAATCATAACTCTTTCTTCTCTTTTTTGAATCGCAATATTTTCTTCAGGATTCAAGTTCAACTGTTTTTCTAACTATATAGCTTCACTGAAGTAGTCATTTAGTGTAGTCAAGTTTGGAGTTCTCCTTAACCAAATCAAAATGTTGGGGTTGACAGCCTTAAGATAAGTTTCTTTAAGCATTTCTTCTGATGGCCTATATTGTCTTTGAAAGAGTCCACAAATTCGTTGAAACTTGATGTTAAAATCTCTAATTGACTATTTAACTCCTTGCTTAGCTTGTACTAGCCCACAGTATAGTTGTTGTTGATCTAATTGATTACCAAACTGGGCTAATAAAAGGTTCTTCATGTCATCCCAACTTGTAATACTATTACTTGGTAAGTTCGAATACCAAATCTGAGCCATATCCTTTAGATTTGATACAAACAAGATACAAACAACCTACAAGCTTGATCTTGATGTTGAATATTTGCATGAGCTAAAGCTAACTCAAACATGTGAATATATTCTTTAGCTAAATAAGCTTTTCCAAGAATGAAAGGCTCAGGCAAATATTTGTAAACTACCTTAGGAATATCATTGTAATTTTGAAATCCTAATGGTGTAACTCTTTGCCAAGGGTTTGCCATCATATTCCTTTGAATAATTGAACTCTTATACTTTCTAGATCTTCTCTTATAAATAGATAAACCAGATATAATGGGTGATTTTCTAGTTTTCACTCCACTACTTGTTCCCAATTCAAAAACTTTCTTTTGTTCTTCTTCTGATGAAGAATCAGTCTTAGAATCTAGAATATCTTTTGAAACTTTGAAATTTTCCAAACTATCAATCTTCTTGGTCATGAACTGAAAATAGTATCTAATTTCCTAAGCCTTTATAGTAACAAAGAATTGTTGATGTGCTAAAATTATAAGGCTTATGAACCTAGAGGCTGAATTTTCAGCGCTCCTTCTAGTGCCAAAAGAATTGTTGGTGACCGTTTGGGACGCCACCGCCAACGAGTGTCCTCGAACAGGATTTAAGTGCCTGTTGGTCTCTGGCAACACCAAGGTCCAGATACCTCCAAATAAACTCAGTAGTTAATGTGAGTATGTGTGTGTGCTATTGCGGTGTGTGGTTGTGAAAAATGAAATGATTGCGTTACGTGTAAACTATAGATGACTTGTCTTAAACAGATTCAGCCAACTTTGCCAAGTACTGTGAGTTATTGAGAGTTCCTATTTTGTTCAATTGCCTAGTCTATGCAGTCCTTATAATACCTACTTGTAACAGTAGGTTCTTGATGAATGTTGAATAATTGTGCCTTCTGCTCTGCATGTTCTTTTGGAGGCACTTGGCCTCTGCCTTTCCTTGGCCCTTTGGATGCATCCTAAGAGGGTCCTCCTTACTATCCTCTTTTAGGGGGCATCTACAATCACACAAGACAGACTATTAGTAATTCCATTTATAAAATTTGATTTATACCTTTCTCCTTACCCTTAATAGATTCATTTCTTGCCTAGTGTGATTAAAAGTGAGAAATTTTCATGAAAATTCCCCTAAAATTTTTGATATTGGGGTCAATTTGATTAGGTGACTCCAAAACATAATCTTCATGGTATGGGTGAAGAAATAAAATTAATTTGGCAAACATTTTTAGCATTTTTGAGGTTACTTACCCTTGATAATATCCTTTGGACAATGATGAATTTCAAAAAAACTATGTGCTACTTGGAGCATACCCTTCCCCCACGACTAAGTTAAACACTCCAAGTTTAAGCAGGTTCGATTTGGACAAGAATAGGAGCATTAATGAGTAAGTTATTGATGTTTGAATGATAGGTATGCAAGTTGGAAAATTTGTGGAAGAAAATTTCAACAACTCTCCTCACATCGGTAGTGAAAAATGACATTGACGTGCATAGGGGGTCCATATATATAATTTTTTTAGATGCGATATCGCGTCAGATCCAATATTGGGCACCTGATATCACGTCCCTTCCAAAATAGGGTACTTGGAAAAATTGATAATTTTCTTGAATTTCCAAGGCTAGAAATGAAGAATTTAAGGTAAATTTGAAAGATCCAGAGTAACATTAAGTTGACCTAAAGGCACCAAAAGTGTAATGAAGTGGAATTTAACAATGAAGTTCGTGAATAGGGTGAGGAAAAAGGACATGAAGTGGTGCACAGGAATGTTTGAATTAAAATGATGATAAAGGAAAGGATAACTTTAGCAATGCAGTATTTGGAGGTTATAAGATGATGTGGTGATGTGTAATGAGTGCAAATTACAAAAGCTACGTAAGTGGGTCCTTATAAAGTAGGTTCCTACCAATCATGCCCTTACGTAACCACACCTTAAAATGTTCGTAGGCACTAAAAGGGTTAAAAGCAATCTGCACTAGTGCAAAAAAACACACACATGTAGATGCCACCATGATGAGGTATGAGTTCTATGCCACAGAAGGCACAAGTTAGAAATACTTAGACGGTGAGGTGAAACGAATTGTAGAAGGCGTTGCTGAAATTGGGACATGTGGTAACTAACCCTAGGCACCATGAATCCTGAGTGTGGGGCATGATTAATGTATCATTAGCCTTTCACTTCAAAATCAAGATTAAGTCCATGCCTCTGATCAGTGACATCACATTGTTTCATCCAATGATGGTCAACCATAAGAGCACCATGACAGTAAGGCGTATGATCACTTGGCATTTTGCCCAAGGGAGGAGTGATTTGGAGTTTCTTTGGAGCACATTTTTCTTGATTTTTTTCTTTGTTCTTTTTTTTCCTTATTTCTTTGGCACTTTGTTTTTTTCTTTTTGTTTTCAAAAATGTTCCAAAGGAGTCACCAACCTTTAGGCATGGGTGCATGTCTTTCCAGTGGAACCCTCTAGAATAACATTGAATTTTCGTATTGAGTGCCTTTATCACAGCTCTTACTTCCATTTTTCATTAGATCTACAAGTATCTTAGTACAACCAAGCTACATGATAGCACCTACAGATGTTACTAAAGAGAATCCACAAGTTCCCTTGATGTCACACCTTGGCCATTCCCTCTTAGTCCATCATTTTTTTACTTTGGGCATAATGAGTACAAAGTTACTTTTAAGTTTTAATGATGACAAGAATATCATCGTACCTAGAGTAGAACCTCTTATCCATAGAATAGGTGAGTGGATGTTATGGGCTCGTTGTCCAAATAATTAGTCCCTTGTGACTCGATAGCATAGAACAAGACCTCAACCGATAAGTCACATGGGTATTTTATTCATAGATGAGATCACTCTAAAAAAAAGATAAAAAAATAAATTGAAAGATGAAAAATTAGAAAATAGAACAAAAAATTGTAAAACCAAAGAAAAAGAAAAATATTTACTAATTCTACTTGTTAGAATGAGGGGTGTCCCCATGACTGAACCTTTGATTATGGCAAGAATTAATAAATGAAAAGTTTGGATCCATGCATGTTGGAAATATTAGGGTTTGGTCATATCCAAACCATTGGGTGTCTTTTGGTGTGGTGGCTCGAATGTACCCAAACTAGGGTTCACACACTTGATTGAAGTAGGCATAGTGGGGTAGGTTATAAGATGTGGTCATGTGATAAGGAGTTGATCCACTATGGCACCTGTGACCGTAAGATGGTATGCAAGGATTGATATGTCTCCCTATGTGGTTATATTCATTGGGCTACATGGTTGTTGAAGTGTTGATTGGTTGCCTAGATAAGGTAACCAGAGGCATTGAGTTCGAGGAGGAAGGTGCATCATAGCGTTGGGCTTGTGTTGAACTGGAGGATGTAGTGGCTTTGGAACCATGCTGTCTCTTTATATGGTCATGCCTAAAGAAAGGATGATTTTGACATTATGGAGGACCTCCATTGCTATTGATAGTAGTAGCACAAGTAATGCTCATGGGTTGGTGTTATGGTGCAAAACCTTCTAGTGCTACTGGTGGTGATGTAGAAGGAGGAAAAGGATGAGAACATTGAGGGTGAGGAGGAGTGTAAGGAACATGAGGTGGTGATCTTGTGAGAGGACATGGGTTGATAGTACTTAGGAGAATGATATTGATGAGGTGAAGTAGAGGATGTTGATCTAGTTGGGGAAATAGGATGCTAAGCATAATAACCACTTGGGTTCGAATGGTATGAAGGGTGTGACCATCTTGATGGTGGCCTCCCCCATGACTAGGGGTTTTGCCGTGGTTAAACATGATATTTCTGTATGAAATCTAGATGTAACATTCCTCCCCAATGCTCATGTAAATGTAACAAGATTAGGCATTGGCCTTTGGGGTGATTGTATAGGAAAATTTCACATTAATACTTATGATCTGTAGTTGAGCTCCTATCCTTATTTTCTTCAATCCTTCTTTTCGATTGTCGAGTAATGTTTTGCCCCTTTTCTTGGTTTGGCATTGTTCCACCTCTAATAATGTTCACATATTCTCTACATTTTTAACATACCCATTCCATCATCTTATTGATCTTTACCTGAATTTCCTCTAGTGATTGTAGTATTGGCAAAGATGATTCCACCTTCGTGAGGTGAGTTGATTTTTCCTATTCATGGACCTTTGTTATTTTGAGATTTTTGTCTTGTTGAGATCTTTCAACATTCTCCCATTTAGCTATTTCTCCTTCTTCTGTTGCTACCCACTTAATAAGCTCTTGGAATTGGTGGGTTTGTAGCTCAAGTAGTTGACCTAGGGCATACATCCCTAGGGTCTTCCTTGTTTCATTACGAAGCCCATCCATGATGTGATACATTAGCCTTTCCTCAGAGAACCCATGGCCTGGGAAATTGTTTAACAATGAATAATATCTTTCTAAGGAAATGTCCAAGGGTTCATGTTGCCCTTGTTTCCACTCTTGGATTTGTCTCCTCAAGGCTAACACTCTTGCATAGGTTTGATATCTTTCAGTGAAGAGTTTAACCATTGTTGGCCAACTACGAATTAATTTTAGCTTTAAAGACCTGTACCATACTTTTGCTTAGCTAACAAGTTTCATAGGAAAGAGCTTATGTTTTTTCCCCCCATTATCAATATTGTTCCATGCATAGGTATTGTAGAAGGCTTGTAAATGATGTTATGGATCTAATTCATAGCCTCCTAAAAACTTAGAAAAGTTGTTTAAGTCAAGCCTTGGTAGACGGCTTTCCTTACGATGCTTGCAGGATATTCGAATAGCCTCTTGTATATGAATTAGGTTTAGTGGCCAGTAGGGGTTCATTGTCATGAGGTAGGTTATGAGTTAGTGAGTTGGGACGATGTTGCCTTTGTTGATGTTGGCGTTCTTGGCTTTGTCTGTGGGTTCGATTTCTATTGCTATGCCGATCCCTTAAGAGATGTTCATTCATGTCATGACCCGATGTTGTAGGAGTAGAGGAAGAGAGAGAACTAGAAGACTTGTCATGACTTTTATAAGTCTTCCAAGCATCCTCGGATATGATCTTGCTAACCATTGAGAAGGTCCTAGGCTTTATGGGCCCCCTCCTTCTATGGGATGTCCCATCCTCACTAGAGGTATCAAAGTTGGATGACAAGGGTCCTTGAGTACCATTGGGGTGTTCATGAACATAGGAGACCCCTACATAAGATTGAGTACTCCAAACTTTGTCTTCATCATCATATATTTTGTTGGTCCTCCAATGAATTGCCTCACTAGTTGTTGCATTATCATAGTCTTGTGAGAGGGATATTGTTGTGAATTATGTATGACTTATTTGCAATTACTTTCTTTCTAAAATATATATTGTTAAGGATTTGTTACAGTGATCTTGGATGATATAACTAATCTAAATAACTAGCACCATCCTCGACAATGATGCCAATGATGAGCAGAAAGGTATGCCTATGCTTAACCATATGAATACGAGCGTGTACGCACGATCTGGTCGAATTCTATAGACAAACTAGTTGTGGCACCTAGATAGTTACACATTGATCATAGTTCATTGTCTTCTCACCTGGACTAGTAATTGCTTGGTCATATATGGTTTAGTCCAGAGTGAGGTGTATGATGTGATTTCTAATATTATGCAACTCCTAAAGACAATGAGAAATAACTTGATTTAACTAATAAGTAATAGGAAATAAAATCTAAGCTAGACTTAGTGCAATGAGCATTCATCCTTAATCATTTGTACATATTTTGGACTTCATGTACTACATCTGGGATTACCAAGCACACATTATTTGAGCACTACTTGATGCGCTACTGGGTTACCAAGTAGTTGCACTTAAATGTTCAGGATTAGGATGTACCCATTCCGCATTTTAACAATAGAAATAGTAATGACAATAAAAGAAATGTTAACTAAGAGAATAATAAATAATAATTGACAATTAAATAATTAAAAACTAAGTGAATGCTACAATGATGGAGTAATTTTGATCTTTATTGTCGGTGGTGTGCATGTCCAAGTATGTCACACTTTAAACAAAGGTTCTATACAATTACAAACATCACACTATGGGCATGCACTAATGAAAGAACTGAAACTAACTAAAAACTGACAAAAAGACTCTACTCTAAAACTTACTTAAAATCCTTTGTTGTGTGCTCGAATGCTATATTTATAGGCCTACATAGGAATTATGATATTGTGTATTCGATATCATTATCCAGGATGTGATATCGCGTACCTGATATCGAGGATCCAATATTGGGGCCTGGCAAACCACGATTCATCAAGCAGTATCTCTTTGATCACTCGTGCTTGTTCCACCCCAAGGATCTTTCCTTGGGAGAGAAACTTTGGAAAGACATGAGAGTGAAAAAGAGGGTAGAGCTCTTGTAGCTTAGGCACTAGCACATCCTTAATCAGTATGCCCTTATGAGATCAGGTGGCCCCCAACTAGTTCTTGATCTCCCCTTTGTAGTTCAGCTCTTTGCTAGCCTTATCAACAATTGTTGGGCCATTAGTAGGGAGGTCAAAGAGGTTGGTGAAGAAGGACTACCTAATGTTTAGCACTATTATCATGCTACGCACCCAGGTGAAAAATTGCTTAACATCGTTGCTGAAGGAGTCAATGATGATGACCATTTCAACCATCAAGATACTTGGGCTAAGGGCCAAAAATAGGTCCATCAACCTAGCACTTGCAAGCCAAGCTGTTAGTGCATTTGATTCTTTATGGAATAGCTAGTATTATGCATCATCCACATCATCATACTTCATGATGAGGGTGGCCTTTGTGCAACCCATGGTGATCACCATCACCTTGGCTGAGGCAACTGTCACTAGAACAAAGGAAAATCAATGTCAATGTTAGCATCATGCAGATGAGGCAAACTGAAATGTATGCATGAACAACCACATGAACCAAGATCCAAAACATAGATATGTACATGGTACAAATGGGGTGTGAGACAAGGGTGGTGCTGCAAGCATCTCCTCAGTGTTAATCTCACTGGTAACCCACTGCTCATCCAACCAGCTATGGATCCTACATTTCTCATATGCCTTCGAGTATCAACTAGGGTAGGCCTCTAGATCAGGTCCCACCTACTCAATCATAGCTATCCGAAGATTCGTGCTAGATGAAAACACCTCCAAGGTAGTGTGGGTTAAGGCTAGAGCATCCACCTCATCATGCAGGCCCTCTTCATCAACTCTAAACTTGGTATTAATAATGAGTCCTTAGTAATTTAACATGAGCTAGTAGTGAAAAAACAATATAAGAATCATGAAAGCACTTATCGTCTAGTGTAGTAGATAGTCCTAGGTGGGTTCTAGAATAGGGTATGCACCTGTAGCACAATAAAAAGGGTGTTGCTCTTATTGTAACAAGAAAACCCCATAATGTGCATATCCTGGATAGCTATTAGGTGATCTTAGGACCTCTACCTAAATCACCTACCCCATCCATGCTAGTAGTGGATTTGTTTGAAATGAATTTCAAGATGCCCTGGTTAGCCCTAGGCAGCAACATCTTAGTGATAGCACTAGTAGCATCCATCACCAAGTGTGATGACATGATCACACTAAACTACTGTACTAGGTATTCTAAGAACTCACAAGCCCTTGGTCAGAACCACCTCACCTAATGGCCCACATGCATATTTGGTGTAGGTGTGTTAGGAACAGGTTTGCTCATGTAGCATAAGATGCCCATGAGCTCAACTACGATCAAAACAAGCTTCAATAGCACCTTACAGCCTCCAAGTAACAAGTAAAACATTAGTATACATACATAGATGAAAATTTTGGCATTAAATTATTAAGATAAGTTAGTAAAATTAGCATGAAGTAACATGGACTAACAAAGAAAAAAAATCCTACTCTTGGCAATACACCCTAAGGCCTCATGGGTATAGGATGTCAACCAATCCATTTGACATGCTTGGTACTCACTAGGATATAGCACGTTTTTATGGGCTTAATGCTACATTTTTTAGATTTAGCATCATGCATAGTTTATAAAATTTTGGCAAAATGTTTTTTCTAACTTTGAACTATCTTAGTGAAGAGTTTAGTCCCAAACTAGAAATTTTTTCTAACTCCCTACTATGCTCTATAGAGAGTGTAGTCCTAAAAAATGGACTTTCAGGATAGACACATTTTAATAAACACTTTGTGAAGCAAACATTTTGTCAAATGCTTAGTGACAACTATGCTTCCAAGGCATGGAAACTATAGTCCTAGCTATAATAGTGGAAAGAGTAGCCTCCATGCGCTACTGCCCTGCTGCCCTTCATGCATTGTGCCTTGTCGTGGTGTTTCTCGTTGTGCTCACGCCTGCCATGTGTTAAGCCTATGCCTTGTGCCCATTGCATTGCTATGTTGCTATGCCCATCCTACCTGTTGAGCCCTACCCTCTCTTCCTCCTTCACTATCACCACCCCAAACCTTTGAAAGAAAAACAAAAATAGAAACACTTGAAAAAAAATGTAGGGACAGACGCTTGCCTTGTCCCTTGCCCCCAAAGCAAGTCATTCCTTGGCCATTACCAAAACCTTGGGGCCCCTTATGACCACCCCACCAAAACCCACAATGCCTATCCTTGGGTCCTAAGCCCTTGTCCACAAACCCTACGCATGCGTGGCCTAAAACCCCCACAACAAAACCCTTCCATGTAGTCATGCCAAAGAGAAAGGAAAAGAACACAACAAAGGCCATAGTGGCATAGGGCCCCCAAATCCTACGATCCCAAAACCTTGTGCATAGCCCCTATGGGCATGTTACACTACATAGTGATAGCCATTCCTCCCATGGTTGCGACACGAAATGCAATTGTGGCCCAACAAAAACCTCCCACTACCCAAAATCCTCCCTACCACGATGGCTATGATGGCCTATGGCGGCGATGACCACCACCATGGCAAGATACGATGGCAAGGTGCATAGAAGATTATGCTTCCAATCTCTTACCAATGAAATAATGAAAAATGAAAAAAATAAACAAAAGAGAGAGTGTAGTTGGTGTACTTGTCTGATGCCAATGGCCTCCTCTCCTCCATGCCCTCTTGTGCTAGGCGGCCCACTACTCTCTTCCCCTTGATAATGTTTGTTAGTTTTGGATGCAGGCATCCACTCAGGTGCATCATTCTCCCCAATTATGCTATACACTAGCAGCAATGCAATAGCAATGGCAAAACTATGCTCTAGATGTCATAGTTGAAAGAAAAAAAATGACAACTTACCCATATTAAAAACATGCCTATATACTCTCTCAGGGTCATTTAATGATCCACTAACCTAGGACTATGCTCCACACCAAAGGGCCAGTGAAGAGTGTAGTTGGGTAAGAGCATAGTTGGGCAATAGCGTAGTCACCCATACTTAGCCTGGAATCATGATTTTTTGCTACCTTACAAAAGTGCAACTTAACTTCACTCTTTGAGCATGATCAATCCTCCCTGGAATGACACATATGACATATCTATGGTTTGCTAAGATGTAAAACTGACATGCATATGGTCCGCTAAGACCTAAAATTGACACCAACATGTTTACTTCTCATAGTTATTTATGTGCATACTTAGGCAAATTTTTACTCGATTACTTTCTTTACTTAATTACTTTCTCTCATTTTTGCATAATAACTAGAGCAAATAGGTGATGCTTGATGTTTTGCTAGTTTGTTTTCCATGAATATGACATAGTTATGCATGAGCAGATCTTCTTGCCTTTGGTCACTAATGCCCATGACAACCAAACATTCAAGCTTGCCGATCAAGACAAAAATGAGTTTGCCAATTTGATAAACCATTCATACCTGAAGCCATATTACATCTAACATGTAGCATCACATGTCAACGAAGCAAGGTAAGCAACTCATTTGCTACGACACTAAACTGGCATGGCTTTTCCACTATGACATTAAATTGGCACAAAGGTCTACATACGAACAACACTCATTTGTTATGATGTTAAAATGGCACAACACTCATTGGCTATGACATTAAACTAGCAAAGCATTTGTTCGCTATGACACTAAACTCACACAATAGCAATCCACTATGATTATAAGTTGGCATAGCTCATCTACTATGATGCTAAACTAGCACAACATCCATTCGCTATGATGTTAAACTAGCACACAATAATCTACTAGGATTATAAACTAGCATAACATGGTCTACCAAGACCTTAAACTCAGTTCACAATCTACTGGGGCCTTAAACTAGTAAAGCCATGGTCTACCAAGACCTTAAACTAGGTTTTTGGTTAACCACTAATGATTCCTTTCATTATCCTACAAGCAAGCAAGCGAGCACCATCTTTTCCCCCCTCCTACATCATGCGGGTGAGCATGCTGCATGTCCCAAAATGGAGCACCTACAATGGATGTAACCTTTGGAGCACTTGTAGCATCTTGGCCGCCCAACATTTTATTGGCTCTTTGATCACTTGCCACAGACGCAGCCTTTGGAGCACTTGCAACATCTTTGACCCCTTACAATTTTATTGATATTTTTTTATCTTGTGTGGTTTTCTTGTCTTCTCAAAGTTGTGTTTGTAGGATGAAGCTTAGGTCATCATGCAAGGTGCATCTCATCATAGCAGCAAGTTTCCACAATGCTTAGATGTGCACGATTAGACTAGCAGAGCCTCTCAAGAGTTCACATCTTCCCCTATCCTATTATAGCCTACCCACATCCGCTCCTACATTCCAATACCCTCTCATTTCTTGCATAGCCAAGATTGCAAACCCTCTTGGATGCTCATGTGCTGTGATCGCATGACATCCTCTTTGCTTATACCATCAAACACGAAGCTTCCCAAGGCAGATGTAACATAAGTCATCTTATGGAAAGCCTTTGTCAATCAGTCAAAGCCTAGGTAGATGTAACATAAGTCATTTCAGGGAGGAAACACTTATCATACAGATGCCATGTAGTTTCATTGATGATGATGCAAAGCCCATTTAATGATATGCAACTCATTTGATGAAAAGCATATCACTTCACAGAAAGAATTTAGCAAAGTGCAAAGCCCAAAGAAGGTTCATTCTATAACAAGAAAAAAGAAAAAAAAAGAGTAAAGGTGGAAAAGCACGTCTCTAAGCAACCCAGTAGTAAAGCAATTTTGCAACCAGCTAAACCTTGAATCTATACCTTAACTCTCTCACAAGCACTTTGACGAGAGGTCAACGTTTTCAAGGGTAAGCCACTCTAGTGCCATGGTCATCATTAGTTGTGAGATCCCTACATCACAATATCCCTACTTGCACCTACCTTTCCCTTTTTATCCCCAGCACATTGCCTATGCGTTCTCCCTTTTTCCACATACCATCTAGCATACCACTATCCATAGCACTCTTGAGCACAGTGTAGCAACATTTGATCTTGCACTAAAGAGTAATGTTGGTGCCAAGCCTACTGTGGTGTTTCGTTGTTATTTGTTAACATCTCTTAGGCCACTCCTCTAGATGTCAACAAAGAGGGACCAATGAAACACCACCAAATTTGAACTATTGCCTCTTGATTGCAAATTTTTCTAAGTGCTGGGACCACTCTCTCCACTGTCATAGAGCATAGTTAGCTTCTCATGGATAGCTTAGTCAATATAAACCCACTTTTTTGTAGTTTTTTCTAAGTGCTGAGACTACACTCTCCATTGCCCTAAAGTGTAGTTAGCCTCTAGTGAAGAGTGTAGTGAGCAAAAAGGTAGCTTTTCACAAGTTTTGACAAGTCCCAAACTATGCTCATCCCAGTTGGGAGCGTAGTCAACCTCCTGTGGGGAGCATCGTCTACCAAAAAGCCTAGATTCCACCAGCATTGAGATTGCGCTCTTCCCCAACCCAAATCATAGTTAGCAAGAAGCAAGTTTTTTGCAAAATTCTACTAAGTCTTAGGACTACACTCTCCACTACCCCAGAGCATAGTCAACCCTCAATGGAGAGTGTAGTTAGCCATAATAGCCTTTGATGACCTCCATAGCATAGCAATGACACACCAATGTAGTCAAATCAACCTTGGTGAGCATAGTTGACAAAATCTTTCTCTCTCTTACATTCCTTCTTGTCCAAAATTGTAACTATGTTTGACCCCACCAACCCAGTGGAGAGTGTAGTTAGGTGAAAGCATAGTTCCAACTATCCCCTCCATCATGTGGCAACCATCCCAAGTTTCGTGCTAACTCTAGGTTTATAAATACCCCCACCCTCAACGTTTTTGGGGTTGGAAAAATTTGAGCAGGCAAATCTTTGAAGGTTGGAAAAATTGAAGCATTGGCAAATTAGCAAACCACAAACTTGGCAAACTCAAAGAGTGCTTGGAAAAGAACTAGAGGCATATTGGCAAAGTTAAAAACCATTGCAGCCCACTGCAGCCCACCAGGACATCGTAGCCAATTGTACATCATGGCAGCTAACCTGGTAGACACAAATACCTTGGCGAAATTCCAATCTTCATGGCTAGACATCCTTGAGACTATGGTTACACTATCCACTGTGCCTATTGTACACCACGTACCTTCTAATCCCTTTTGGTGTTAACTACAATAAACCCCATTTGGGGTGGTGTTCCATTTCTCTCTCTCTATTTCTTTGAATTTTTGGAATTTTAATTGCATTTGCTATTGTTTCATCACATAGTTGCACCTAAAACTATGCTTGGGTAGTAGCCCCTGCATGTTGGCACCCTTGTTTTCACCAAAAACCTAACTACGCTTGATCCCATTGACATTATTGACACCACTTAGACACTTAGCATCATTTTGCATTAGCATTGCAGCTAATCATGCTACATCCCGATTGCATCTAGTAAGTCCTTGTTTGATTGATAAGACAATTCAGGGTACCCTGTCTTTGCCTCTAGTAGGCCCTCACACAAACTCGAGGTTAGGCTATGCACTTGTGAACCTCTCAGTGTTCCAACCATCAACGTTTTTGGTTGTTATAGTGTCTATATTAGGATAATCATTTTTTGAAATCTCAAAGAGCACTATAACTTTCTCTATCATGTAGGAAAAAGGGGAAGACACAATAGCCCTAGTTGTACTACTTAAGGGCTAGGAGACAACAGTCAAGGTGATGGTAGATATAATTGAAGAGGATTTAATTGTTCCTACAACCTTTATTTCTGATATTACTATAATGGTAGACATTCAAATGTTTGTAGGAGCTAGAAGTAAAGGGATGAGCATAACACAACATGAGGAAGTGCTAGAATGACAGGTTAGAACCAGGCAACCAATTTCAAAGATCTTTGATCTCCTGAAAGACATTTTAGCAAACAAGTCATAACTACCAAAAATAAGGGGTAAGCTCTTAATCACCTAGGTGCAACTTAAGGAAGCCACCACAAGCGATTAATGATTAGTAGTTAAGATTATAGAATTAAGAGCCCACTTGTTAGATCCATTCATTTTCTAGTTGGAGCTTACCAAGGATGAAGCCTTCCAAAAACTTCAATGAAAACTTTAAGAGACTGAGAACGCTAAGGAAATGTATGTTTTTAATGCATTACTATTTTAAGTAATAATAAATTCTAAAATTTGTAACCTTTGAGACAAAAACAAGGCAAACCTAACTCTAACCCTAAAGAATTAGTGCCTATAGAAAGCTAAGAAGTAGAAGGATAAGTTGATAGAATACATCCAATAGTAACAAGAATAACTTACGAAGATAAACTAGGCTATTAGAAGGTTATTCATAGAAAATCGAAATCTCTTAATGAATAAGGTTCATATCCTTCATAAAAAGACTACCATAGAGGTTTTCACTTGGAAGAATAAAGCCCTTAAGTATGAAAAGATGAAAAATCATTACAAGGAACAAGTTAGAATGTTAAAAGAGATAAATAAAAAAGAAATCAAGTTGGCAAAGTCAAAGGTAAATGAAGCCCTCCAACAACTCCAACAAAGAGATGATGTATGATGGCCCATATTTAATAGACTCAATGTATATAACCAAGCAAAAATCTACCTAAAGGAGTTATAAATTGAAGACATGATAGAGTATATGGAGTTAGCCAATCTCCATTATTCAAACTTGGCAATGCTAATCATAGGAAGGCCAAGGTTAGAGTTGGAAAAGCAAGCGATTGGCTTCTATCTTCTCTATGAGTTAGATTTCAAGCTCCACATGGAAATGAAACAAAAATTGAAAATAGCTAACATAGAGTTTGAGGTTCTCAAGAGTAAGTTTGAAGATGAATTATTAGTTATGAAGAACTTGGCAAGAAGGACGAACAATCACCAAGAGCTATAGAACATTATTCGTAAGTTCAACATCAAATGTAAATAATTCACAACTTGGTTTGTGAATATGAAGAAGATATTTCCAACAATGTTATGTTCATTGAGTATACCAATGCTAGGAGTTTAGGTAATGTTGCCTAGACTATCAATGATCCATAGAGAAAGGAAGAAAAGATGAAAGTATTATTGGATGCTTTTAAGTTCTTAGATGTAGTATCAGTGGCAGTAGGGTAACATAGGTCACCAGCAGGACCAAGATGGGATGAAGGATCATCCAAGTCATAGGAGCCTCCACCTCCAAGCATAATATAAGAAATCCATCCTAGTTAATTTTATATAGGTTGTTGCTACCAAAATTTTATCTAGTGTTCAATTTTGATTTCTCTCATTGTAAACCCTTGAATATTTTATAATGCGATACTTAGAGGGGTGTATCATTATTGTTAATTAGTTAGTTATTAGTCCTATACTTTCCAAATTTTGTAAATAACTCAGTTCCACTTTTGTTCACTTGAGGATGAGTTTTTAGTCAGTTGTGGGGGTATGATGAAGAGTCTTTTATTTGGCTGCATTGACAGGCATGTCAATGCAACCTTGTCGATGCATATCCTTTGATGTATCTTTAGATACATTGATGCATATGCATCAATGCCATTCCATCCTAAGTATATGTAAATGCACATACTATCTATATTTATGATAGCTTTGGTCATTTTTGTAGTGAAGCTCTTACAATTTGGTCTCATCTGAATTCGATAAATTTTTCGTTATGTGTCCATAACATGAAATGAATTGATTAAATAGAGTCTTATTTGAGTGGCACTGTCATTGGACACATTCCATGAATGACAATAAAATCAACATCAGTTCCTTCTATTGTAGCACTTGGATCAGTACTTAGTTTATTTTGAAGCACTTTATCTTTGAATGCACTTTACCTTCCTACACTTAGAAAATTAATATTTTATTTCATAAAAACATAAGTATTACCATTTTAAGCATAATATAGTAGCATTTGGTAATTCCAGCAATGAATACTTGATTCACCGAGTAGTAAACACTTAGTAATCCCGATAGCATTAATCTAAGTTTAAGATGGATTTAGAAAGTAGGAATAAATATTTCATGCTTAAGATAGCTTAGATTACTTTTAAGCTCATAGTTAATTAGAGATTAATATTTAAAATAATATTTTAATTTAAATATTTTAATTATAATAAATAACAAAAGATATAAATATCTTATGTCTCAATCTTACTTAACCATACCCACAAAACTAACACAAGTAATAATTAGGAAGACAATGACTAGTGACTGACACTTGGTGTAGGGACACCTCTTTCAATCCCCTTGTGTTTTTCTTGACAATTATTTTTACAGGTCTTCGGGCTTTAGAGAGACATCTTGGAAGTCAGGAGACATCTTGGTTGAGAGTTAAACTTACATGAGATGTCCTAGATTTAAGAGAGATGTCTTGGAGAAATTACTATCATCTCCGATGAGATGTCTCATAGGAGAGTGAGATATCTCAAAAATCATAAGATGTCTTAGCTAAGATGTCTCAATTGTGGTTGAGACATCTTAGGCCAAGGTAAGATGTCCCACCTACATGTTCAATTTAACAATGAGATGACCTAGGAAGATTAGAAATAATCCAAACAAGTAGGAAAAATTTTGAAATTACCTGTTCCAATTTGAAAAATAGCTAAAAATATTGAGAAATAGATAGAAACATTATAGGATGTTCAAGTTGAGCTTGAGTAAGGTTTTCTAGGATTTTGTCTTGGTATGTTAATAAATATTGATTTTGTTTCATGCTTGTAAGATCATGAGAAGTCATGGAGATGTCATGAGATGAGAGTTCAAGGTAAGATAGTACTAGTGTAAGAGTACAAGAGTGAGGTTATAGCTTTGTGGTCAAATTTTGTGCGTGTGTGCATATCTTGTGTGCTTGTAAGTTGAGATCTTAATCCTGGGTCATGGAAGAGATTCTTTATTGGGTATGTCTTATATTGAAAACAACCATTGTGTGGATGTAGAGCCACATGCTCTGTAGCATCATTGAAGTGATTGTGCATTTTGAATGTTTTGTGGGTTGTGGAACCTTGTTGCAATCTTCTTTTCAATAATTGAAAATAGGTAGTTTTCTTATTTTCTAGCATATTAATCTATCTATCTTAATATTTGGATTTAGTGGGTTTGAAGGTTAATTTTCTATTAAAGTGAACCTACTCCACACTTAGTTATTTATGATCCCTAGGATCAGGATTGTTTATAGAATTCAACCACATTATGAATAAATGCTTGTGATCTATATGTTTAAGCATAGGGGACTCTTGCCACTTATCACATAGTGAAGCTTCCAAATAGCATACAAAAAAAGTGGTGGAATATATTTTCAAATGAAAAGAAAAGAAATAGAAAATTAGGTTGATCACCAAGAATGACTATATTAATATTTGGTTGAAAGTTATTACAAATTCTAGATGTTCATTTCCAAGCATGCTAAGCAACATGATACTAAAACAACATGAGAAAATGAGTCTTCACTTTTATAAACAAGACATTGAGGAGAAATAGTTGTTTTATGTTTAAAATAAGTATCAATAGGAAGACCTTGATGAATAAGACACCATAAAAAATAATAATTTTAGAAAAGGTATGAGCTCTCCAACATCTTTTATTTTTCTCATCCAAAAGTGCAATGATAATTATATTTTCCAAGCCTTATTGAATTTTTTGTGAATAAAATCATTCTTTGTAATAGTCTCAAAAGAAACTTTGAAATTAAATGAAAAAAATAAATCTACCATCTTTTGAAAAAATATCTAGAAAAGCCTAATGTAAACTATTGTCAACTTTAAATAAATTAGAAATTAATTTTTCAAAATTATTTTTCCTATTTCTATACAAATCATAAAGACTAGAAGCTTTATTTCATATAAACCATCTATCATGCATATGTAGGTAAGAAACTATAGTGATACTAAATTGCTTTAAGTGATACATAATCTAGATGAATTATTAGCTTAGGCTCCTTCATTAAAAGAGAGCCACCATGGGTAATTTGCTTAAGCATATCTTTTGAAACCATAATATGATTGTAATTCCAGTATATACTATGGTTGCACTAGGTCTTCCAAATTTGTTTAAGAATTTATGAACTAGAGATAAAAATGGCTTGAGAAAAAAGGTAGTAAAGAAAGTTATTATAAGATCAACTATTATCATTCTTAGGTTTTTCTTCTATAAGTTTGTTTCTTAAAAGGAGCACCCAAAAAGTTCATTTATTCACTTTGCAATCCATTTTGTTGTAAGGGAAATATCCTAGTTATAGGAATTAATGAGGCAATGTCCTCCATCTTTCTTCCCACTAGTGTAAATATCCCAAGCAACTCTAGAGCAACCTTTTCTATATTGGTTAGCAGACCAAAGAAACTAACAGATAATATGATCAATTCTATCATAAGAAGTTTTAGAAGGAGCCCAACAACTAAAGTAATAAATATGCCTTGATTGAAGCATCTCCTTAATGTTTAAAACTTTGCCATCAAGGGCAAGCTTTTTTTATTTCAATTTATCAAGATTATTTTCAATTTTATTGACCAGGTAATTTCACAAAATAGTAAGATTAGGCTTAAAAGAAAAAGGCATTCCTAAAATTTTGAAGATAGAATCTTTTTTCAAAAGTTTCCAAGGCTTGAGAGGAATCTACTCATCCATATTACCATTATAATAAACAACAATTTTTTTTTCAATTGATATGAGAGCTAGATAACATATAGTAATCCTTCATTCTAGCTAAATGAGTATTGATATGTTGTAGAGAATTTTTAATCATAAAAAAGTACCATTTGCAAAGTGCATATTAAGTAATTGGATAGCTTGATTATCAATTGAAAATCCCTTAATGATATTTGGTTATAAATTATAATGTAGATTATATGAAGAAAAATTTACAGTAATAATAAAAAGATAGGGAGATAGAGGATAACCTTGATGAATTGATTGCTAAAGAAAAAAAGAGGAACTGAATTCAAAATTGATATCAACTTGAGCATTAGCATTAGTGAGCAAGATATGTACAAGGTAAATAAAATAGTTAACAAATCCCATTTTATAGAGATAAGAAATAATGAAATTCCATTTAATTCTGTTATACGCTTTAACATGATCTAACTTAATAAAAGAAATGTTATGGTTAGTATCAAAAGCCAACTGCATTCCCTCCTAAGTTGCAATAATATTATTTAAGATATGTCTATCTTTGATAAAACTAGTTTGCTTAGGTCTGATAGTATCTTCGACAACCTTCTTAATTCATGCAATCCACGCATTTTGTTAAAATTTTATAAGTGTTGTTAGAAGAGTAATAGGCTTTCAATTACTAATATGTTAAAGATCTTTGTTATTAGAAAGAAGAAGAATCACACCTTTATTAATATTTTTTTTACCAAGAGATACTTTGTTAATGGCTTCTTGGAAAAGATGAAAGAAATCATCTCCAACAATGTTCCAATTCTTCTTAAAATATTCAATTGGAAAACAATCAAATCTTGGAGCTTTACCATATGCTAAACTAAAAGTTACTTTGATTTATTTCATTATAATTTTTTCTTGAAGAATACTTCAATGTGCTTCTATTATAAGATGAGAAATAGGTGTACTAGAAGCTTGAAAGGATTCCTTGCTAAAACCTTTAAAAGAAAAAATAGAAAAAAATTGATTTACTAAAAAACTATTAATAGTTTCAGGATCTCTAATGATGAAATTTTTTATATAAAGTGATTTTAGTTTAGGTACTTATCCTTTCATTTAAAAAATTTGAAGAATTCCTTGTAAAACTCATCTTTTATTTTTAGCCAACCCATGTGACTTTTAGTAAGATCATTTTAGCTTTAAAAGCATCCCAACATTGCCTAGCATAACAAGATTTAGCCAAGGATTTTTGGATTTCAAAATCAAAGGGATTCTAAGCTTAAATAATTTACATTGGCTTGATAGATTTTGCAAGATCTTCTTCAACTTAATGCTTATGCTTAGCAAATCATTTTTCAAACCATCTAGCATAGTTTCTAACTCTACAAGTAGCTTGTTGCCACCAATCAATCCAACCAAAATCACAAGTAGGTTTTTTTCTCTACATTCTATAAAGACTTCAAAATATTTTTCCTAATAGGTCCTATGAATATATTAGCATTCATATGAAAAAGTTAATGCTTTTGAAATGAGAAAGAATTTATTCTAGAAATGCTAATAAGAAATCTAAAAGGAAATATTAGAGATGTAAAATCTATTAGGTTGATAATAAATTTTATCATTTTCTTTTTGATAATTATACCAAGTATAATGCTTCTCATTTGAATGAGATGAGAATAAAGAGCTAACATCAGAAAGAAAATATTTTTCTTTAAAAATGCACTAATCTTCTTTTCCTTAAGAAGAGGTATTAGGAGGAAGACCACCAAGTTTATCTAAATGAATTTAAACTATATTGGAATCACCTTTAAGAATCTAATGAACTTTAGGTAGAGATAGAAGATATTTCTAAACCTTTAATCAATATTCTGAATTATTAGGAGCATAAATAGAGGGGAAGGGGAATGTTGGAATACAAAATAATTGTAATATAGATATACCTCAAGATTTATAGTCTAATTAGAGCTATTTAACTTAGCATTGCCCATCAGAATCAAATCCATGACTTCAAGCTTTCAAATTAAGAGTCTTACCACTAGGCTAATACCTTATTATTATTAGGAGCATAAATATTATAGAGTTAAAAGTCTCCTTTTTCACTATGATAAGTAATCCAAATAACTTTTCCAAAGTCCTCCATCTTTCTTAGTACTAGTGCAAATATTCCAAGAAACTCTAGAAAAATAGTTTCGATGTTGCATAGGAGACCAAAGAAATTGATAGATAATACAATTAATTCTTTCATAAGAAGTTTTAGAAGGAGTCTCATTAATTTTTATAACTAGGATACTTACCTTGCATCAAGATAGATTGCAAAGTATGTTAATGACGATGATGTTTGTATGCTCATTTTAAGAAATAGACTTATGTAAGGAAATCCTAAGAATGATACAAATCGATGTTCTAATAACTTTCTTCACTGTCTTCTTTTTCCTTAGGCCATTTCTATTCTTGATTCTCCAATTCTCAAACAAATTTGGAAGACATTATGCAAGCTTACTAAATATTGGAATTACAATCATATTACAGTTTTAGAAGATATGCTTAAGAAAATTAACTCATGGTGGCTTCCTTTCAATGAAGGAGCTTGGATAACTAATGCATCTAGATTATGTTCCACTTAGAGTAGATTTGGTATTACTGCAATTTCTTATATGTGTATGCATGATAGATGGATTAATTGGAATGAGGCTTCTAGCCTCTATGGTTTTGAATAGAAAGAGGAAAATGAATTTTTTTAAAAAAGTTTCTAATCTTAAGATTTTTTAATGTGGACATTAATTTACATTAGGCTTTTCTAGATATTTTTTGAAAGGATGGTAGACATGTTTTTCTTTTCAATTTGAAAGTTACTTATGAGATTATTACATAGAATGATTTTATTTATAACAAACTCAATAAGGCCTTAACAATGCAATTATCATTACACTTTTGGATGAGGAGAATAAAAGATATTTGGAGAGCTCCTACATTTCCTAAAATTCATAATTTTTTACGGTGTCTTATTCATCAAGGTCTTCTTATCAACACTTATCTTAAACATATGGGAAATATTTATCTTTAATGTCTTCTTTGTAGAGGTGTAGACTTATTTTTTCATGCTTTTTTGAGTGTCTTGTTGCTCAACATGCTTGGAAATGGACATTTAGAATTTATACCAACTTTCAACCAAGCATCAATGAAGTCATTGATGATAAACCTACTTTGCCTACTTCAATTGTTTGCATTTTGAATTGTCTTTGACCACTTATTCTCTACTCTATTTGGAAGCTTTAGTATGCAATTATTTTATTGTAGCAAGAGCATAACTATGGTATTTCTTTAGGTGTCAAATACCAAATTCTTAAACTATCACTTTTCAGCTACAACTTCAATAAAAAAAGGTCCTAGTAAAAGCTAAACAATTGTTTTTTTTCTAAAGTATTAATTTCTTTTTATTTTGGAGGCTTAGGGATGAACAAATTTTAGCATTTATTATTGTTTGTTTATTATCTCTAGTTGATGTATTTTTTAGAAAGAGTTTTCTTCTTTTCTTTGTAAGAAATCCTTTAGTAAGAAGTGAAAACTTGTAAGAACACTTCTAAATAAGGGTAAGGTCTAATCCTTTTTCTACCTAAGAGGGAAGGTTTTTCAAGATTAGTTGTAAGGATGAAAATATGAAAAGACATTCCCAAAAATGTTGGGATTTTTCTTTAAACTCTCTCTTCAATGATGTAATGTACTCTAATTTTTTCAAAATATTATTATACATTTTTTAAGATCTAACATCCTCGTCCCCCAAATAACTCTTTAAAAGTTATTAAAGCCATAATTCAAAACTCTTCTAGTCTAGTTTTTATTAACTAGATTATCAATATCTCTTTTGTTAACTTCATGAATAGTAAAAAAAATAAAGTAATTTTTAAAAATGCATTTACCATTTGATGAATTGTGTTTTACATAAGCCCTGATATCAGGGTGGCCACGATATCGTGTACATGATATTGGGTACGCAATATCGCGACCTAAGATGCGATATCGGGTATGTGATATCGCAGGGTATTCCTGGGCTTATAAATATAGCCCTTGGGCACACAATTTAGGAGGAGTTTTTTAGTCAGGTAGCAAAATTCTTGTAGTTTGTTCATTCAAGAGTTAGAATATTTTCCAAGTGCCTGTAGTAGGAGGTCTAAGTGTAATTGGATCTTTATTCAAGCGTTGATGTACCTAAACACACCATGATGTTGGCAATAAAGACGAGCTCTTTGATTCATCCTTGCAGCACTTGAGACTTTCTTTCTTTATGCATTTATACATCGTGATTTCATGTAGTTCACATTTAATGTTATTCATTTAGCAGTTAATTTTAATTAATTAAGCAATTAGTTAAAATACAGAAGCATGACCCCTTCGAACATACGTGTGACACTTGGTAGCTGAGAAATGGTCAGCATTTGACAACCCAGCAGTGTTTACATGAAGTTCAAGATGTTTCTAGGAAGTGGGGATGGTTACTTGTGTTAGGATAGATTAGATAATAGTTCACTTAGCATTTAATTACTCTCACTTTCATTAATGTTTTAGGTGATCAAATTGATAAAACATAAAATGATAAAAATCTTATGCCTCAGTCACACTTAACCATACACTTACATTTCACAAGTGAGACTGGGAAGACAATGAACAGACAACATGAACTCACCATTTAGAGCTAGTGTACATGGCAATTAAAGTTTGAAAAATTTAATTGGATTGCATGTGAACGCCTGTGATTCATATGATTGGGCATAGGGGTACCTTGTTGCTCATCATTGGAGTCGTTGTCGAGGACTTTAGTTCTACGTGTGCTATCTAAATTTAGTAACCTTGTTGTTCAAACCCTAAGGTAAAATCTTACAAAAATAAAATTATTATTATAACTAAATTAAATCTTAACTACACACTACATATAGATTCACTAATATAAAATGTCTTCTTCTCACACAAGCCTATCTTCGCCCAGGACAGACCAAGCACCTCAACAATATTGGGTGGTATATGCTCATCTTGATGAGTATGTACCAAACTTCACCTTCATCTTACATCAAGATGAAATGATGTGGTGGTGCGACATGGAAGGCAACATTGTGTTGCCATTAGATCAGTTTGTTCTAGCTATGCTCTAGGTAATGCTTGCATAACATGGACTTGAACATCTTCATGGGGAGTATAAGATGCAAGATCTTGATTCAAGGGATTACCATCCCATTGAAGCATAAAGGGTAAGGGATTTTCAGGTGGAGCAACAACATGAGCTTTCAAAGGGCAAGGGTTCAAACATTTTTTCACCTCCGCTTGGCCCATTGGATGGATATGAACACTTCTCTAGGGACTTTTCCTTTGGTGACACTCCTCTCTTTGACTTTGATCAAGGGACCCTCAACTAGAATGTCCAATCCACAATTCAAAATCTTGGTTATGGTTGAAATAGATCCAATGACAACAATGGATCTGGAGGAGCAAGTCATGACAAGGGAGCAAATGGAAGTCACAATCATGATCGTGGTCGTGATCATCAAAGAGAAGGTAGTAGGTGCTAGCACGATGCAAGCCCTTCTTCCTCTTCCCCTTCATTGTCTTCTTCTTCTTGATTTGACTTAAATTGTGGTCGCTGAGGGCATGACCATGATGGAGGTGATTGATAGGATTGAAACAATAGAAGGGACTATTAGGATAGTCGTGATCGGAGGTGTGGGGGAACTAGAGAGATCCATTGCCATGAAAGAAGGGTTAGTAGAGAACATCATAAGCACCATCACTATGGCCTTGATAAACCTCTACTTTCCACCCAGAGCATGTTAAACATTATAGAGGCCATGAGGATTCCAATAAGGTATGTAAAGGATAGCATAACAAAGAGGTTGGACATGAACAACATCCCTTAGTTTGAGCAAGGCTATGAAGTTGATCCATAAAATCATCTCCAAGTCTTCTAGGATGCATGTGCCTTGTAGAATATTGAGAATGATTGGTAGAAGTTGAAATTATTTCCAAGGACACTCATTAAGGAAGTAGAAAACTAGTACCAGTCCTTGGAATTGGAATCAATTAGGCGGTGGAGTACGATGTTAGAATTGTTTAATGACAAATATCAAACATACTCCCAAGTGTTCAACCTGAGGAAGTAGATCCAAGGATGGAAATAAGAAAACCATGAGCCTTTGAATGCTGCTATTGGCTAATACTACTCTCTGTTGCATGAGTATTTCGACCATGGATATTCTCAGCTTGATCAACTTCACCATATTATAGACGAACTACAATCTAAAACAAGGAAAACCCTTGACATCTATGCTCAAGGGAGACTGAGATAGTTAAGCGTCCATCGGATCCAAAAATTAATTGAGTAGGTAGCTAGGATGAAGGGAGAATTGAGAAAGTAAGAAAGTGCAGAGAAATACAATAGGGATCCTTCCATTTGCAAAAGAGGGGTTCAATTTTGTGATAGTGAGGATGAGTTAACAAGAGATGAGATGGCTAATCAGAAAACCTTACCACTCCAAAAATTTTAGTCCAAAATTATGGCTAAGGTTGATTAATTATGGGACTCCATGAACAATAAGTTTTAATCTATTTTAAAAATTGTTGAAGAGTCTAAGGAACAAAGTGGTGAGTGTGAGTGCTGGAGACATAAGAAAGCTGAATGTGCCATATCCAAGGGTAAAGGTAAGATGGATGCAATAGAGAAAGTTGTAGATAGTGAATTAGATGATGATGATGGATGTGAAATCTGCCAGTATGAACATCCCAAAGGATGCTATCCAATTGTGTCACACTTGCAGGAATCTAGGATGTATGCCTTACATCCACAACTTGCACAAAGGCAAACACCCAAAATATTGTCTTATCCACAAGGAAACTCTCGATAGTTCTAGCAACCACAACAGTATTATCCAAGTGAAACTCTACCACAACCTTATGAATTGTACTAGCAGTGGCAGCAACCACAATCATGGGCATTGATATCTCTAAGACATTAGTACCCCTACTAGTAACTATATCCCTATGGTTATTATGTTTAGCAACGTTCATCTCCACAGGACTCTTCTGGTCATGTTGCTGCTTACCAACCTCACCACTACCCTCCTAAAGTTTACCAACCATCATATGCAAGGAGGATCACCGCCTCCTAACATCATGCTCCTCCTATTTTTGCACCTACTCCTCCACCTCCTACATAGCTACCACCTGCTCCATCCATGTAGGGTGAATTGCCTATCCAACCACAACAAAGAAACACTATGAGGGTGGTTAATTTGCAATTATTTAGCCAACCAAGTGGGTTAGAACCATGATCAAAGAAAAGGCCCTTCTCTCGACCTCGCAATCCACCAAAGCCCTCAAACACATAGTGGTTGGTGGCCCTGCTCCTCCACCTTCCTTTGCATCACGTTTATCCGAGTCCCCTTTAAACTAAAATCCCTCTTGAATTCATATTATGATGTTGACCCATGCTATATCTGATTGGATTCGAGCCAGCAACCTACCTAGGAAGTTAGCCAATCTTGGGAGTCCCTTAGTATATTTGCAAATTACTGGGAATGAGCCTTGTAAAGCTCTTCTTGACTCTAGTTCTGGTGTTAATTTGAACTCGCATGAGATGTACACTATGTGGAACCTTCCTCCCTTGAAGAAGAACCACATCAGGCTAGAGCTGGCAGACTAGTCCATCACCATTCCATTAGGACTAGTAGAAGACATCGTGATCACCGTTTGTGGGTGGTCATATTCTACCGACTTCCTAGTAATCAAGGTGGAGAATTGCAAGGGGGATTTCCCAATTATTATAGGAAGGACGTGGTTAAGAATTGTTGATTCCAAAATGGGCATTAGAGATCTTTCCTTAGATATATCCAAAGAAAATGAATTTGGGAAGATCGAGAATAAGAGGGTTCCATACAACGATTCAGGGTGCCATTGTGTGTAGAAGCTATAGTCAGTGAAGTGAACATATATCTCTACATGTAAGTGGTGTGCATCGAAATTTGAAATCCAAAGTTGTTCGTACACATTAGCCACAAAACAAGAAGGCACCCAGTGGCTGATAGCTGATTCTAGTAGCAGTACATTGTGCATGGAACCTACTAAGGGCCTAACATGTGATTATGTTGCAAGTATGGATGAACTCAAGCAAGTTCATCACTAGCTCTCCAAGGGAGTAAATGATGATATTAATTTGGGAGAGTTGGAGATTCCTGAAAATTTCAAATACGAACCCCTTGAATTAAAGATACTACCGACCAGAATGGAGTATGTGTTCTTAAAAAATAGAAATTTGGTCATTATTAATTCCAAACTTGCTATAGGACAAAAGAAGATGTTGATGAATGTTGTGAAAAAATGGTCAGTAGCCTTTGCTTGGTCATATTCTGAGATCACAGGAATAGAACCAAGAATATGCCAACATTGGATATACACTGACCTTGCTGTTAAGCTGAAATGATGGCTGAAGTGACGATTGAATCCTAAATTAAAGCAAATTATCAAAGAGGAGATCAAGTAACTCTTCAAGATAGGATTCATCTCCCCTATTGTAGATAGTGAGTGGATTAGCCCACTCATGATCATGCCCAAGAAAGGATGAAAATGGTGGGTGTGCATCAACTTCTGGCTGCTCAATATGACAACTTTCAAAGATCATTTTTCATTGCCCTTTATTGACCAAGTGTTGGACACCATTTTTGGGCATAGCTAGTATAGCTTTTTGGATGGTTATAGCGGCTATAACCAAATCCAAATCGCACTAGAGGACTAGGTGAAGATGACTTTCACAAGTCCTTGGGGACTTTCACTTATCATCAAATGCCATTCGGTCTATGTAATGCTCCAGCTACATTTCAATGATTACTCCTTAGCATTTTACAACAAAAAATTGGTAGTAAGATAGAAGTGTTCATGGATGACTTTTCTACCTATGGAGCTACATTCAAGCAAGCATTGGATTGCCTTAAGTAGGTGTTGAGGAGATGTGTCGAAACAAACCTTCAGCTCAATTGGCAAAAGAGCCATCTTATGGTCTAGGAAGACATAGTATTTGGGCACTGTATCTCAAAAGCAGGAATCGAGGTGGACCCTAAAAAGATAAGGATCATCCAAGGAATAAACCATCAACCAGAAATAGTTAAAGAAGTGTGGTCATTCCTTGGTCATACTAGCTAGTACCAGTGCTTCATTGAGAACTTTTCCAAAATTTCCAAGTTGTTGGTTGAATTAACAAAGAAAGATGCATCATTTGTCTAGATCCCTGCATGTGAAACAACATTTCAAAAAATAAATCACAAGCTTGTTAAGACCCTAATTCTACAAGCACTTGATTGGTCTAGGCCATTTCATGTGATGACCGATGCATCAAATTATGCTTTGGGGGCAGTGCTTATGCAGATGGATGATCAAAGATGTCCATATTACATTCATTGCATAAGCCAGAGTATCATAGATGCATAGTTGAACTACACCACTACGGAAAAAGAGTTGATGGTAGTGGTGTTTGCCTTAGAAAAGTTCAGGCACTATGTGCTTGGTTATAAAGTGTTCATGCACATAGATCATAGTGCCATTTGATTTTTAATGCATAAACCAATAGTGAGCCCCCATGTCATACAATGGCTTGTGATTTTGCAAGAGTTCAATCTCACAATGGTAGATCGAAAGGGTGTGAAAAATATGATTGCTAAACACTTATCATGGCTAAGATGGGATGAGCAGGAGAAAGAGAGCCCCTTATCTGATCAATTTCCTGATGAATATCTCTTTGTAGAAGCTATTAATGCAAAAATGCCTAATGAACCAAGATGGTATGATGCCCCTTACTTATCTGCTCAAGAAAGAATTGCTGTAAGGGCTGGACACCTAGAAGAATAGTTTCTTCACTAGGTTAATTGTTTCATGGAAATCAATGGGAATCTTTACAAAGTTTGTCTTGATGGCCTAGTATGCTAGTGTGTCCCTGACACAGATCAACTATGCATTCTCTAGGATGCTCACGAAGGCCCTTGTGGGGGCCATTATGATGGGGGATGCATGACCATAAAAAATCCTCATGGCAAGATATTACTGGCCAACAATCTTCAGAGATGTGCACTAGTTCATCCATGCTTGTGATTGTTGTTAGAGAGATGGTGGAATGATAGCTCGAATGGAGGGGCCAAAGCAATGGATTCAACCTCTCAAGCCATTTGATATTTGGGGCATTGACTTTATGGGTCCCATTGCACCTATGTCAAATGAAAAGGTGTAATTAATAGTCGTAGTTGACTATTGCACTAAGTGGGTAGAAGTAGCAACTGTCATCGACTGTACATCCACTATTGCTACTTGGTTTGTACAAAAAAACATCATAAACATGTTTGGTGTGCCTTGTGCATTAATTTTTGATAATGAAACTTGTTTCATAGGTGCCAATTTCTAAAAACTTATGTAGCACTTGGGGGTTGAGCACAAATTGACAACACCTTATCACCCTCAAGCCAATGGTTAAGTTGAAGTCACTAATCGAGAGATTACAAAAATTTTAACACACACTATTAGCAAGTATCGAAGGGACTAGAGAACCAAACTAAATGATGCCCTTTAGACCTATCGCTCCACATGGAAGCTTCCCATAGGTTATTCTCCCTATGAGCTCATGTATGGAAAACTACCAACATTGCCCATTCAATCCAAGCTTCGTAAACTCTCTATAGCCTGTGACCTTGACATGGGTCTAAGTCTAGCAAAAAAGGAAAGAGTAATGAATCTCAACTTGCTAAATGAAAATCAATTAATGGCCCTATTATCCAATGAAGTGCATAAGGCATTCAACAAGAAATGCCATGACCTCAAAATAAGAAAAGTCAAGTTTCAACAGGAGATAAGGTTCTCTACTAGAATCTTGTATAGGTACCTCAACAAACCAAGTTTCAAACATTGTGGGAAGGACCTTACATTATCAAAGAGACTTTTCCATCTAGGTCCATGATCATATATAAACTTGATAGCTTACATAAGAAGCAATTACTCAACATCCAACAACTGAAACCTTTCCATGAGCCCAAGCCAACCAACTCAACAGACACCTCACAAGATGGACAATGATGCTTAATCTTTTTAATCTCCTCCTTCCAACTTAGTTGTGGGGGAGATGGACATCCATACTAACACTTTAAGGGGCTCCTTAGTCTTTCAACTTTTTTTTTTACAATTTTTTTTTCATATTCTTTGTTTTACATCTTTTTGTTTTTTTAGGTTATTGATCTTTTCTAAGTTTTTGTGTTACACCATCGTTAGTATATTTAATACTTCTTGAATATCTTTTACTTTCTTTTATATTTTCTCATGTTTGGTGTAATTTTCTACTCTTTTTGTTAATAAGGTGCCAGGTACAATGGTAATGTGCTACTTGATGGTGGTATGTATCATTTTTGATTTGATTGTTGATGTCTAGTTTCTAACTTTGAATGTCCTTATTGACAACTAGGACATGATTTCTTTTCATGTAAAAGGTAGTGAGTTCACATCATCCACCCATTCACATGCTTTATGATTTTTCTTATTCTAGAAATGTGCAGTCCCTTTTTCATTAATATAACTTTAATAAAGTTGTGACTTGTGTAGTTTTTGGAATTGAGAAGGATTCCAAGGTTTGAACAAGGTGTGGCTTCAAAGCAATGTGGCATTCTTCATGTTTTTCCATTTTCCTGTGTGAGGGGGTGTTCTCGTGAACTTCTCACCATTCCATGCCATTCCACAATAGGAAGTTGAATAAGTCCTTACATGGTGTGGTCTTGATCAAAATAAAATAAAAAAAGAGAGAGATGAGGATTCAAAGCACACCCCTTAGACAAAATAAATGTGGAAATGCATGGGTCTTTGCATGGTGTGGTTTCCATTGAAAAAAAATGGAAATTTAAAGCACATCCCTTAGACCAAATAAAAGGGCTACAAGCACTTGTTATGGGACTTGTCTTATCTCCTCTAACTAAGGCCCTTCTCCAATTTGGAATGGTAGTTGTTTTGTGGGAGCATTCTTATGTCTTAGGGGATGAACTAGTCTTAGAATGTTGATGTGAAGTCACTGAAAGTGGTTGGTTTTGGTTTGGACTAAGGATGGATCCTATCAAGTCATTTAATCACAAACTCCACAAGGGACTTCATGTGCCCATAATTGGGAACTCCATTCCATTCTCTCTCTCATCCATCTATCCTTTTCATGTCTTACCTCACTGTCGATTTCATGTTTTGATTTGATGTTCTAGTTTGATGTGTTGGGATTCTCAGTCAATTACTTTTGGGCTTTTGTACTTAACCTTCCATAAACATTAATCATCCAAGGAGCCCATGGACTCCTTGGTTTGAAGTTATGCAAGGGCATAAAAGGCTTATGCCTACTTTGGGGAGGATTCAGTTGCATATCTTTTGGTTTGATTAAGTTAAGTTCTTTAACCTAAGACATTTTTACAATTGAATTCTTTTTATTTACCCCATAAATGCCATCTAATTACATGCATGTTCACAGCTATTTTTAGTGAATTCTTTCTTTTTATTATTGTGAATTTGTATACCCTCTTTCTAGTATTCCTTGTGTTAAGCTTTTTCTGAATTTTATGGATTGCTTCTCTTACCTAACCTATTTGTTAGTCTTACCACTAACATTATCAAGTAACCAATCTACCACAATCATAACTTAGCTAGGTATAACCATTGATGAGACAATGTATTCAACCACTATGTGTTACACTTTATATACTAATCCTTGATTTTGTTGTGATTGTAGTGGTAAGCATGGACTATAAGTGGGACTATCTTCACCAAGGATGATGCAACAATATCACTCACAGGAGATTGTGCATGAACACTAGATCTCTTCTACCTCTTCCTCATTCTTTTGTTGCTAAGAGGGGTTGGATGTTCATTGGATCCAAGGGTGTTCTTTCTTGTTGTCATGAATACCTAATTTTGCACACAATTGTAATTATGTATGCTCGGGCACTTTTGTATTTGTCTATTTCCTCTATGTCACTCTACATGTTAGTCAAACATTCCATACCTCCTAATATATTTTTTAAGGGACTTTTTCCTCTTCTTCTATACTTAAGGAAGAGTTTTCATTTAGTCATGTGGGTATGATAAATCATGTTTTACATGAGCCTTGATATTGGGGTGGCCGCTATATTGGGTACATGATATTGGGTACGCGATATTGTGGTCCAAGATGCGATATTGAGTATGTGATATAGCGGGGCATTCTTGGGCCTATAAATACAACCCTTGGGCACATAATTTGGGAGGATTTTTTTAGTCAAGTAATGAAATTCTTGTAGTTTGTTCATTTGAGAGTTAGAATATTTTCCAAGTGCCCGCAATAGAAGGTCTAAGTGTAATTGGATCTTTATTTAAGCATTAATATACCTAAACACACAATTGTGTTGGCAATAAAGATGAGTTCTTTGATTCATCCTTGTAGCACTTGAGACTTTCTTTCTTTATGCATTTATACATTGTGATTTCATGTAGTTCACATTTAATGTTATTCATTTAGCAATTAATTTTGATTAATTAAGAAATTAATTAAAATACACAAGCATGGCCCCTTAAAACATACATATGACACTTTGTAGCTCAGAAATGATTGGTGTTTGCCAACCCAGTAGTGTTTACACAAAGTTCAGGATGTGTCTGGGAAGTGGGGACAGTTACTTGTGTTAGGCTAGATTAGACAATAGTTCACTTAGCATTTAATTACTCTCACTTTCATTATTGTTTTAGGTGATCAAATTGATAAAACATAAAATGATAAAAATCTTATGCCTCAGTTACACTTAACCATATACTAGGATTTCACAAGTGAGACTGGGAAGACAATGAACGGACAACACGAACTCACCGTTTAGCTCTAGCTACTTGGTAATTAAAGTCTATAGAATTTGACCAGATCCCACATGAACGCCTGTGATTTGTATCGTTGGGTGTAGGGGTACCTCGCCACCCATCACCACCAAAACTAATATAATGCATTGAAATCTTAATTTGTTATAGGAAAAGAAAATTTGGAGATAAATGTTTGTTTAAAAGATACTGCCTAGTAATCTTTACTTAGAACATATCAAAAAGGCCCTAAAAATTGCATGATAAAACTAATATTAAGATATGGGAGAGGATGTCTCTATCCTTAAATTTTTAGGCTTATAATTTGTCTCAAAATTCATATCACTATTAGGTGAAAAAGATTGTTTGAAAAAACATTTGGAACAATAGTAGAAGTACAGAGAGAAGAAGAAATCTTTGGGGTTATTAAACTAAAATCAATATCTATAAGCCTCTTCTTCTGGTGTTGTACTAAGTAAAATTTATCTACATTATTATTTTCATTGCTAGTCATTGCTAAACATTTCTTTTCTTCTAAATAGGAATTTTCCTTCGATATTCAGAGTTTATTGATATTTTAGATTTAAAAGGATTAGTAAAAGGTTGAGAAAATATTGAGGAAGATTTCATTTGTGGGTGTTAAAAACTATCATTATATACATTTTCTAGAAATTATTATTTCTTTTCCCTACAAACAACTCTTTTATTGAGAATAGGATAGATTCCAAAAACATGGCCCTTACTACAATAATAGCTACAACATCCTTGCAAATTATAATATGTAATTTTCTTCAAAAAACACTAATTATCAGCCTTAAATTTTAATTCTACCTTCCTTTATTATAAATCAATCTCTACAAAATAACATGTGAACTACACACCATCTAGTCATGTTTTTTTTTTACTCCATCTTTAGGATTATATCAATGCTACCAATAATTTTGTTTTCAGTACTTTAAAAAATAAAAGGGATATTTTCTAATTTAATTTAGTAAGGAATTTTAGAGTAATAAAAAGAATAGGTGCCAAAATTCACTTTCCATTCTTGAGTAATAAAAGTATTTCATTAATCCATAAAACTTTAAGATTCAATGAATTTTCAATCATTTCAAAATTAGTAGTTTGACAAGCAAAAAATATTTGAACAAATAGTGAGCATGCAAAACATTAATTTCATTTGGGAAGGGCTTAAATCACATGTAAAACCTTCAAATAGGTAAATAAATCCCATAATTTGCAAAACTATGTATCATGATGTGATATATTTTGATAGAGATTCATATAAATCATCAAGTAAAATAAAATCAAAAGCATCAGTATTCTTCATAGTCTTTGAGAGACATTAGTATTTTCCATCTTCAAATCATTCCTCATCAAAAATAACTTTACAATAATAACTCCAAAAAACCCCTTAAGGTTGATGAAAACTTCTTCTGCCAATAAGAATAGATTTATATCTAAAATTTGAGTACCTTGATAAAAAAGAAAGAGATTGTAGTTAACTTATAAAGGACCTATTTGGTTTCGTAAATATGTAGATATTAAATCTTTTGAGATGTTAACTCTATGAATTTTTGAATCTAAGAAGATTACATCTAAAATGGTAAAATCCAAATGGAATAAAAAATACAATAGAAATGATGGGTCCAACATGAATTTGAAGATTCATTTGGATAAAATTATATGGAACCAATTAAAACCAAACAATATTCTAAATATTATCGATTAAGTTTGTAGGAATAACACCCTATGAATTATACAATCAAAAATACCCAAAAGGAATCACCCAATAGTTTTGAGATGTTATTTTAAATTTTCATTCTTACAATAAATCTTTAAAAAACAATTCTCTAAGATAGGGAAAGGATTAGATCTTATCCTCTTTTAAAAGTACTTTTTTGAGCTTTCACTTCCTATTAAATATTTTTTATAAACAGAAAAAGAATGATGTATGCATTTAGGGATACATCTAAAATATAATTTTTTCAATGATGTCACCTTGAGCAAATAAAAAAAGAATATTAGCTAGAGAATTATGTTATAAAGCAAACATTGATGTTTCTAAATGGCATAAATAACAAAGGGATAAAAGCAACTCTAAATGAAACTAAAAACTCTGGAAGTTTAGGAGTATCACCAATTAAAACTTACTCCAAGCTTCACTTAAAATCATGTAAATAAGACTTCCACCAATACTAAGAACTTTGAGTAAGCATAAAAGTAAAAATAAGGTGGATGAATAGTTTTTAATGTTGTAAAGAGAACATATAGAGTCATGAACAATCAAATGAGAGAAATGAATATCAAGAGGTAAACATTGATGAATAAAATACCATACGAATGATTAATTTTTAAATTAGTAAAATAAGCCTTTATCTTATAAATCTAAAAAATATAAAATTAAAAATCATGGTTGATATTTCATAGATAATCGAATCTTAGCCAATTACTAGTATTAGAATTGCTAATAGTATATACAAATTTGGATTAAAATAAAATAAGTAAATGGCTATTGATTCATGAAAAATCAAAAAGATAATTATTATAATATTAAATAGTTAAAGTTCTACTCAAATTGTGCAATAGATCATAGTTCATCATTAATGAGAAACACCCAAAGAGATAACTCATCAAGTACTGAAGCAAGAATTTTGAAATTGTTAAAATCATAAAATTCACTAATAAAACTCTAATCTTTCTATGTGTTTTATGGTAATAGAGCCTAAGATAGTTATACCTTTAGGAAAAAGACTCAAATTTTAAAATTAAATATTTTTCATGTAATTAGTACCTTTAAGCTTATTCATTTGAATGTTCTTAGAAGCTTCCAAGACTCCATACTAGTTAACCACTGTATCATCCACTTGATACATAAGACAATACCTTGCTTGTATTCCTAGAAATATGAGAAAAGTTCTTTTCAAAGTGGCTATTACTCCAAAAGAAATTCTTCACAAGTTTTTCAATGTAATGATATGCAATATTACTTAGAGCCTAATACAAGGAATGAATACATGAGTTACTCAAATGATATACTCACAAAAAATAAACTTTCCAATCATTCAAAACTTGTTGTCCTTCTATTTATAAAGCTTTTACACAATATTCTTGACTATAATATTCCATAATATTTTTTAGAATCCAACAGAGAAAAAAAATGCTTAACAACTTGAAGACATCTAATTTTTCTAGAAAAGGACATGATTTAATGAAGCCCTAATCTTGAAACCCCTTATTGCTGAACATCAAAGATTTTGACCAATTAATTTGAGAGCTTCAAAGTCTACAATATTAATCAACATGAATAAAATAGAATTTGCAATAGCTTTATCATTTCTTATCATAAAAAAAGTCATATACAAGATACAAATTTAATAATGTGGAAATATTATTTTCATAAAGATGCCTTATAGTAAATTAAGTTTTTAATTCTTTCATATAGAGTTCCAGATACCTAGCTTTTAGAAAATTTGTGACAAGGATGAAGAAATAGGGTGTAAGAAGACAACCTTATCTAACTAAATGCTCAAGTTTAAAATTACTTTTATTGCCAAAATTTGTAGCAACTAGTGCATTAGCTTTAGCACAAAAAAAAAAAAAATCCCAATCATCATAATAAATTTATCATCCTAATATAATAATATAAAAGTCTCAATCATCCTAATAAATTTGTCTTTAACATTGAGGCATTAGCTTAGTGGTAAGACACTTGATTTGAAAGCTCTAGGTTATTGGTTCAATTCTGGTGGGCAATGTTGGGTTATATAAAGTTCTAATTGGATTACATATCTTAAGTTCTACCTATGTTTCACTTATTTCAGGTTCCAACACCTCCCATGCAATCTTATATAGGCTATAGCATAAACAAGCTTAAAAAATACAATGTCTTCATTAAAACTAAAACCATAATTATATATATCTTTAAGTTATATAGTGAATACAAAACAAGGAGGTGTTAGCCTAGTGGTATGGGTCTTGGCATGGTAACTCAAAATCATAGGCTTGATTCTACTAGGTAGCACTAAGTTATAAACTTCTATAAATCTTGGGCTGTACCTATGTTTCACTTTTTTCAAGTTCCAACACCCTCATATAGTAATATGAGACTTACACATCATTATATTCCTCTAAAATTCTTCTAATGTACCATGTTGGTTATATATCTCATGTGTACCTATATTCAAATTACTTTGGATAACCATAAGATGTTAGCATAGTAGTAAGATTGTTAATTCAAAAGTTCAAAGTTATGGGGTTCAATTCTAGTGGGCAATGCTGAGTTATAAAGTTCTAATTAGACTATATATCATAGGATATACCTATATTATAATTGTTTTGGAAATTTCAACACCCCTAAATTATTTTGGGTTTTGAGACTCTCCTCCTCACTCCAATGTCATGTTTATTCTTCTTACATTAATTTATTATCAAACTTATGATCTAAATAAATTAGGAAATTGAAACTAAGTATTACTTATGTCTATTAAGGTGTGAGACCCAAAAAAATTATGTCTACTATGATCCTTTTAGATATATGAGAAAAAGTAATTTCATAATTTCTTTTATGATTTTTTAATCCATAATTCAATATTATCCACTAGGCTAACATCTCATTGTCAAGCTTGAATATAAAGATAGAACACCAGGATTTTTTATGAAAAGAACATCTTTTATATTGCTTTTAGTAAATAATTTATGTATGGTTTCATATATGTTATTATATTTTCAAGACTTTATAGAACTTATTCTATAGAAATGTTTCTTTTTAATGTCCTCTTTGTAGAAGTTAAGATTCATTTTCTAATGTTTTTCCTTTTTGTTATTTTGTTAGTTAGCATGGCTGGAAATGGCAATTGAGAATTTTGATGAATAGTAATAATACAAGTTGCATCAACACATGCCCATCGACATGTCCCTATTGAGACATTCCAGGATATGTTGATGTAGGTACAATGACGTTGATGTAGTTATTGCCTATATAAATGTGCACATCCTTCACATTTATGGCACCTTTCGATCTTAGTCTTAGCTAAACTCTTACAGTTTTTTCCTTCAAGAGTTAGAATATTTTTCCTTTAAGTGTTTGTAGCATGGATTTATGAGATTACATAGAATTTTCTTTGAGTGCTCATATACCTAAATATGTTGGCTTGAATAGTAATTGTTGGCGACCATTTGGGATGTGACCACCAATGAGCATCCTCGAATAGGATTTAGGTGCTTACTGGTCTCTGGCAACACCAAGGCCCAGATACCTCCAAATAGACTCAGTAGTTAATGTGAGTATGTGTGTGTGCTGTTGCGGTGTGTGGTTGTGAAAAAATGAAACGATTGCGTTGTGTGTAAACTACAAAAGACTTATCTTAAAGAGATTCAGC
>MNCI01005950.1:67731-94514 GCA_015680685.1 Gnetum montanum
ATGATACTATCTAAACCACTAGCTAAACAATTTAAACAAAATAAAAAATAAAAAACATAACTCACAGGACTATGACAAAGAGGCTGAAATCTTTTCTTTAGCAAGCCATCTTACAAGAAATCTTTCACAATGTGTGACCCGCCAGAGTGTGATATTTTCTTCTTATCCTTGAATCCTTTTTATAGGGTTCAAAAGGTAGTTACGTAATTCAAAATATCTTAGCTAACTTCTCTCCCAAGTAAGGAGGTTATAACTTGCCCAACAAGTTAGGTAAGTTACAAAAATTTTGGGTGGTTGTAACCACCATAAAGATAAAAAAGCTACAGCTGACAAGTGTCCCATTTAGTTGCCAAGTGGCCCTTCAGTCGCCAAGTGGTCACCATGGAGATAAATAAGTTGTAGTTGACAAGTGGCCTTTTTAGTTGCCATGTGTCTTCATGGTAATCAAAATTAAAATTACTTACAAATATCATAGTTGTAACTATCATAGGAAGTTACAACTTCCATAGGAATAAGAGGGATAATAGCCAAATGTCTCCTTTATATAGGACGTTACACAAATATCCCATAACTATCTTTTCCTTTTTAAATCATAAAATATTTTATTTAAATCATAGTAATAGAGATAGTAACCATGGAGTTTTTGCATACATGGATGGGTTAATATATAAATATATATATGTACGTGTGTAATATTAGTTCATATTTCTTATGCTTGGGACCCATGATTTGCTTCCTGCTTGCCATCAACCTCTATCTGTCCAAATCATCTGCGAGTTGAAGGATTTGAACATGCAAAATGCATTAAATTGAAATGCTATGCCATGGTAGTTATATTCGATAACAATTCTGACATAAACGGTGGGACCTCCACATATTGATTCAAAAATTTTGATGAAATAATTCCTGCTAAAAACACAGTGAATCCCAACTTAGATTTTTTTGTTTTTTCCGTAGTCCATAGACAGATGTTCAGGAAGAAAGGATGCCAGCCCAAATCTAGTTCCTCCATCCACAGTGTTGAAAACCAGGAAACCTTGAAGACCGGTGCAGTTGTCAGCCAACTTTCTAATACAGTCCAGGCACATGGGCAAAGTTGTTAGTGGCAGATGAGGATGAGATTATGTTTCTGCACAGGGTTATTCCATAAACCTCTTTCATATCCATCAGAGTTGCATCAGATCCAGGCTCGACACGCCAGTCACTGTGAAAAACCAGAGCCCCAACAGCAACCCTGAGCTACTACAGAGCTGAAGCCATGCCGGGCCAAATTCTTCTTCCTCCTTTTTGAAACTTTTCCTGATATATTGCTATATAGCTGCGATCGAGTTGTATTGGTAGACAGTGGGGCATGATACTAATCTTCGGTACCTCCATCCCTGTTGTGAAGAATGAGCACACGGAAGAGCCACATTGAACCTGCAAGGAGCAGTCAAAGCACTTAATATAATCGCGCACACGTTTAAATCGCAGAACTTTAAAGGATGCTCGCAGTAGCATGAAAAAGGAGAGTTTAGTAAATTAAAAACAATGTTTTTGTCATTTGATTTAATAACATTCTGATTGTCGATATATTTTGTTGCACTATCATGGGCTAGGAGCTCTATGTCAGTACGACAGCCAAGGAACGACCAGGGCTAACGTGGGGAACCCTGTAAAACGTCCCGCACAGCAGGGAATCAGAATCAGCTGATTTCGTACTTGTGAAACCTTGGTTTATTAATAGCAGGATGCAATCCTACAGAATTTGGATAAAATTGATGATCCAACCCCTTGGTGAATAAGCGTAATACGCCCTCTCCACTGCTGCCTCCCGTAGGAGTCTACTAGATCTAGTGTCTAGTCAACATCTACCCCTAACACCGAAGGGAATCATCCAAAATTCCAACAACAGATCTGCTACGTTTTCATTCTCCTTCATCATAAATCTGTCCGACATGAATTGTAGAGCATTTTTCCACAGTCTCAGATTTCGGCTGATGGCCTAGAGATTGAAGATGATTCTGGATCATTTGGCAGATGAAGTCGCAGAGTTTCCTTAATCATGTAGTTCAAGTATTTCATTTCTGGAGTGATTCCACGTCAAATTTCTTGGTGGAGCTTCTCCATGATGCCAAAATTCCTTACGATCTCACTCATCACCCACTCCAGAGCTGAACTCAACCATGCCACCAGGAGCATCATTTTTTATCAAAACCTCTTGTTGCAGCACCTTGAAAGCATTCTCTTGAATTTCATTTCTATTCCAACTTCATGGTTAGTTAACTATTGCAGAATTCTTCACAAGAAAGAGCATAATCCTCCTTGAATAGTTTCAATTCATTAGGATTTTGTATCTCACTATTTGCAAATAAGTCCACCTGTCCCATGAAATGGCCAAAATGTGCCAGCAGTAATAAAATTGAGATTTCCTACATTCATAGTAGCAATTAGAATAGTTTACTTTTACTTTTTAGCACTTTACATGGAATTTACATTTATGTTGTTAAATAATTAATGTAGTTAACCATACGAATGTGAGTACAACCACTTCAACATAATGTATTAACACTTAGTAATTGCAACAATGGATATTTGGTATGACCAATACTATACACTTGGTAACCCAACAAAATTAGTATAAGTTCAGGATGCGTACAACAAGTGGGAACAGATACTCCATGTTAGGATAGTTAATTAATAAAGTAGCTAATTAGTTAATTACTTTCATCATGAATCTTCATTTCATCATTAAGTAATTAGGAGAAGAATATAAAAAAATAATCTTAAAAAGAAACATCTTATGCCTTGGCCATACTTAATCATACACAGAATCAAATACAAGTATGGATTGAGAAGAAAATAACTTATAACCATACAATTCACTATTTAGGAATATTAGCAACTTAGGTAGCTAAGTCTTTGGAAGTCAACTGAATTACTTGTAAACATTTGTAATTCATATGGTTGGGTGTAGGGATTATCCACCACTGATGATTTGCATTGTTGTTGAGAACTTAGTTTAGCTAAGTGCACTAAATATTATTAAATAGTAAATTCATATAAAATCATTCTAAGAAAAACATAATGAGATATCTTTCATATAAAATAATAATAATAAAATTATCTCAAGGAACAATTTTTACATATTACTAAGATGGCTTCTTCTTGTAGGAATGAATTTTGATGACATGACAACAATTTCAATAAGTGCAGGAGAGGATGAAAAAGGCTATTGGTGAGAAGCTTCAACAATTGAGGGTAGTTTATGCCTATCTAGATCCCTATTATTTGGATTTCACCTTCATCCTCCATCAGAAAGAGTAGTTATGCTAGAGGGATATGGAAGGCAACGTTGTATTAACTTTTGATTACTTTGTTCCTACCATGCTCATGGCCCAACTTATTAGAATAAGCATTAAACTAGCAAGGCCAGAGTATGAGGCAAAAAACCATGCTTCTAGAGACTATTAGCCCATATAAGCATACTTCTGGATAGACAAGATCATGAAGGAACACTATGAAGCCTCCAAAGGAAAAAGAATCATGACACCATTATTTCTGTAATTGCAGAAAGAGGGAATTGATTTCTTCTTAAGCCTCTCCTAATATAAAGACTCTCCTTCTTTTGTTGAGAATAAAACCCTTTACCAACGGTTGCAGTCAACCTATCAAAACTTTAGTGAGGGAAGGACGAAGTTCAAAGGCTAAAAAACATCAAAGGATAGATCTCATAGTTGTTCATCCAAAGACAAGGAGAAGGATAAGGATAAGGAGAAGAATGAGGCTAAGGACTATAGGAGAAGGACTACTAGGCATTGTTCTCCTAGTCCTCCATCTTCACAATCCTCCTCATAATTAAACTTTAATAGGAGAAGCTATCAAGAAGAAAAAATGAGGAGTGATCAAGATTGAGATGGAGATGATAGAAGATCTCATCATGATGATGGAAACTAAAAGCATAGACAATCAAAAGAGGAAGAAGAATTCCATCTAGAAAGGAGGCACAACAAGACTCATCATAGGAGACATAGATAAGATAGGGGCCACCATGGCAATGATTATGATGAACCATTGTTGACCACTAAAAAAACATTTTGAATAGTTTAGAAGTAGTTAAAATCCCCACTAGGAATCCAAATGATAGTAGGATTAAAAGGTTAGATATGAAAAATATCCCTAACTTTGAAGGGGGATAGAATGCTGATCCACAACATCATTTGCAAGCTTTCCATGATGCCTATACCTTACAAACCATTGAAAATGAGTGTCAGAATCTAAAACTATTCCTAAGAATACTCATAAAGAAAGTAGAAACTTGGTATTGGTCTTTAGAACCCAAATCAATTTGCAAGTAGAGTACAATGCTGGAGTTGTTTAGCAACAAGTACCAAACATACTCTTGAGTGTCCAACATGAGGAAATAAATCCAAGGGTGGAAATAAAGTAATCATGAAATGTTAGATGTAGCCATGGGTAGGTATTTCTCTCTCTTGCACTAATGCTTAGGCCATGGATTTTCTCAAAGGGAGAAACTTCACCACATTATAGATGGGGTTTGGAATAAAACCAGAGAAACTCTTGGGGTCTATGTCCATGGGAGACTCTTGAAGATGAGAGCCTATTAGATCCAAAGGCTAATTGATCAAGTTGCTAAGAAAGAAGGAGAGTTGAAAAAGAGAAAAAAGTGCAGAGGAGTATAATAGAGACACTTCCATTCATAAAAGGGAGGTGCATTTCTATGATTCAAAGGAGAAAGAACCACTAGATGAAGTGGTGGAAAGGAAAACCTTATTGATTCATAAATATGTTATTGAGATATTGGCTAAGGTGGATAAAATGTATGACTCCTTAGGTAAGAAGTTCCAAATTACTCTTAAAATAGTATTAGAGAAGATAGAGCAGGGTAGTAGTAGAGATAGAAGGAGACAAAAGGATGCAAGTAGGGATCATTATTAGTGAAAAGGTAAGGTTGCAGTAGTTGATAAGGTTGTAAATTTGGGGATAGATGATGAAAAATGTGCCATTTGCTAATATGAACATCCCAAGGAATGTTGCCCTGTAGTTTCACATCTACAAGAATCTAAGGTGTATGCATCAAACCCAAAGTTGGAAAGGAAGCAACCATCTAGGTGATTGCCTTATTCATAAGGAAGTTATAGGTAGTACTTCCACTGGACATAGTATTATCTAAGTGGAGTGCCACCTGAACCTCAAGAGCAATGTTAGTAATGGCAAAATCCACAATCATGGGAGATGCTAAAACACCATGAAAATTTGCATGTTATAACCAATTTTCACCATGTAGCCTTCACCGCATGAAACCCAAGGTAAAACTTCATTGTAAATGTGAAGATTATAATTCATGATGGGTAATCTCACATATTTCATACTTTTGGGGGTGAAAAAATGCCTCATAAGGAGTCAAAGCCTCATTCCCCAAGTGAAAAAGTCACCTAGTATCTATATTTGTGCTTGGGAGGGGGTCACAAATGCCATTTGGGATGTCAAAAATGGCAATTTGATGGGTTTTATGAGGGGGTATACACTTTTCTATGTTGGAAACATCTATAGGGAGGTAAATCTCACATATCCCCTAGCATGGAGACTACATGCACAATGTGGAAACCTTTCCCCCTTAGTGTGGAAGCTTTCCCCTAGCATGAAGGCTTCATCCCTAGCATGAAAACTACATGCCCCTAACATGGAAGCAACATGTGCAAGAGTTTTGCACTCTAATGACCTCAAAGTTGAGTAACCACTCCAATAAGGATGGTAGAAGGCTCAACGTGGAAAATATACCTCCAAAATAGAAGGTGTTCCCCCATTAATATTTATAGTAAATGGAATGGCCATGGGAGTTTTGCACTTACTATACATAGTAACCTTCCAAATTTGGGCAGCCATCTCACTTGTATGAGGCAAACATTTGTAGCAATTTGCAACCAATTTGTCAGCCAATTTGTAGCTTCTTTAAGCTTCCGAATGTGGAACCCTTGCAACGTTGTTACCCCATTTGCTACCCCTTGAGCCTTGTGGACTTTTGGTGTCAACACTACATTTCTGGGGTCTCCAATTCCTAGCATGGAGAAATCTAGCAACCAAAATTTTCACTTTTCTCACCTCCCAGTAATGACAAAAGTTACAAATTTGAAGTTGCAACAAAGGAGGTTCAAGAGCATTAGAAGTGGTTGAGCACCTAGATCATGAAGTAGATCACATTACCTTCAACAAGCTCTAAATGTTTATCCTAGTTAATTTCCTTTTGTTCTCTCACAAGCAATCCTTATACACATTTCTGAACTTATTCTTTATTTGTTTAAATAAAGTTTCAAAATTTTAGTTTGTGTGCAATATAAATTGCTTTTGATTTCCAGATCTGCATTTTTGCTATTTGCATAACTCATTTTGCATTTTGTAAGTCCCTAGGTGATCTATTAAATTGTCTAGGGTACCTCAAATCCCATTTTTTAGAGGCCCTAGGGATTTAGGGTTGAGGTTGCTATGCTAGATCTCTCAATTTTCTAACTATTGACTTTTCCAGTTGCAATAGTATTTTGGCACTATAAGGAGGGCCTTCACCTAATTTTTGTGACCAAATCTATCTCCCCCATTGTAAACATTGCCATTTTACAAGCTTTTTCTAATTTTTTGCAACCAAAACTTTCAAAAAATCAATGCTGCCCCTTCCCCCTTGTGACCAATACTATAGCGTAGAAGTTGCAGGTGGTTGGGTGTTGGCTATACATAGCAATTGCTATGAATTTTTATGCCCAAAGCCAGTATTGATACCTTTTCCTCTTTCTTCCTTTCTGCTACCAATTTTTTCTAGTTTTCAAAGTTAGTGGTGCAACCCTTCTAGAAATCATCAAACTTCTGGAAGTCAGCTTCCCCCCCTCCTTCCTAGATGAGAAAATTGGTAGCCTACTAAAACCAAGTTCTAATGGAAAAACACCAACTTTTCACTTTGCTTTTCAGCTTTTTCCCCCCTCATCAACATTGGATTAGAAAGGTATTAAATTTCCCCCCATCTCACCCTCCTTCTTCCCCCCCCCCCCCCCCCCCCTCTACCATACCCAACGTAGAAGTAGTTAAGGGGCCAATGTGGATGAGGCTTGTTACCAACTTTTTCAACTTTCTATTTTTAGTAAAGGGGTAAACCCCCTTTACACCCAACTTACTAATTATAGAAAGTGCTCTATTTTTAGCTAATTTTTCTTCCTTTGACCATTTTTAAATTCTGATTATTAGGATTTACTTCTATTTTTTCCTTTCATAGCTTATTTTATGTCATTTTCAACAATATAGCCATGTCTTTGTTATAGTCCATCAAGTTACCTTTCACCCTTACTAGTGAAGGTCCTAGCCAACAAGCCATGAGGTTCTATGACCCTAAAGACCCTACTATCATTGAATGCAAGAAGTCTTTAAGGGCTAGGAAAAAAAGTCCTGACTTTGCAACCATAAATGAAGATCAATATAACTACATTTGTGCCAAAATGCAAGCTGGCATGATGATTCCACATTTGGATGCAAAAGCCAAAAGGGAGTTCAAACTCATCCATCGCAATGGTAAAGAGTACATCCCTTTCTCCTATGACCAAATACCTCTCAATGACATCTATGTAGGTATCCTAGTCTAATTGATTAAGATGGAGGAAGAGGATGATAAGCATAGCTCAGAAGAACAATAAGAAGAGGAGGATGAATTTAGGATAGAATCTGAGCCCAAAAACATCCTAGGAGGATTGTTCCAACAAACATTCCCTAAGGTCATAGCACCTTTCTCTAATTCCTTTGTGTTCTCCAGGGGCATGGTGTTGCCATCTTTCACTTCCTCTTACCCTGCCATGATTGATCCCACATTAGTTATAGCCATGCATCAAACTCAATCAACACCATAGCCAATAGCCTATAATCCTTCAATGCCATTTGCCACATAGCCCTAGTTCGTGCAGTCATCGGCAGTGGTTTTCACCATCACAAATCCACAAACCACTTGTGTGGGGCCCACCATGAGACCCTAGGCAACTCAAGGGTCATACAAACTCAAGGGAGATGGGGGATGTTAAAAATGCCTTTTGGGATGCCAAAATTGGCATTTTGATGGGTTTTATGGGGGTATAGCATTTTATACGTTGAAGACATCTACCCCCAACTAGGACACATGGGGGGAAAGCTCACCTACCCTTAGCTAGGATGCATGGGGGAAAAGCTCACCTGCCCCTAGCTTGGATGCATGGGGGAAAAGCTCACTTACCTCCAACTTGGATGCATGCATGGAAAGCTCAGCCCCCTCTTAGCATGAAAGTTTCCCCCCAAGCATGGAAAGCTTCCCTCCTAGCATGAAAGCTCCCACCCCCTCTTAGCATGGAAACTACCCCCAATGTGGAAAGGGCATGCCTCTAGTGTGTAAGCCACAAAGACAAAATTTCAACACTACATGCACTCCAACATTGCTCCAACATGCCAATGTAGAAGATTTAAGGTCCAACATAGAAGATCTATCTTCAATGTGAATGCCATGCCCTCCTGTTACTATTTATAGTAAATAGAATGGCCATGGGGGTGAAACACCATAAAATTTCAAGGCACTCTTGCTTCACCAAGGTCTTGGAATTTAGGCAATGACTTCCACAAGTGTAGTATCATGACAGTTTGGCCAAAAAGTGTAGACACTAAAGTTAGACTGTTCAGTTCGACAAGTTTTCTACTACTAGAGCTAACAGGCCTGATGGACTCTCCAACCTACCCACTTGGGTGATCCACCCGGTTGACAGTCTACTCAGAAACCATGCTTGAGGTTGTCGGCGGTGCTCAGGATGGACAAAACAGTTTGGCAAATTTTCTAGTGGAGAAGTCTGCTACACTATGCTATGCTGCACAGCGTAGTAGGCCTTCAAAAAATCAAACAAGTGTCTGACTACAAGCTTCAGCAAGATATTCATACAAGGTAAAATCATAATTTGACCAACACAAGATGCTATGCTATGCTACGCTATGTAGCATAGCACAACATAGCAAGGGCAAAGCAAGAAAATTTTTCTCATCGTAGTTTTGACAGAAGTGCAAATTATGTTGGCTGCTACACTATGCTATGCTACATAGCGTAGCGTAGCGTAGAAAATATGCAAATTGATAAAATGCTCCAAAAAGTTAACCCCGCGTGCGCTAAGTCTTTCAGTAGAAGTTAGTCACTCCAATGCAAGTTTTTTGTTTAAACCGGTGGCTACGCTGTGCTATGTTGCATAGCATAGCACAGTGTAGCAAGTAGCTATGCCACACCAATGTGCTACGCTACATAGCGTAGCACAGCGTAGTAAGCAGCTACACTACTTCAATGTGCTTCATTTCTCACTTGCATTGTTGACACATTTGATTCTAGCACGTCCAGTTCTGACAACATGGTGGTAGCGTGGCAAGTTCACAACCATTTTTGCACATCCACGTAGTACGGGCATGTCAGCATCTCATGGGTCTAGGACACGTGGTGTCCAGGCCTCATTTCTCGCTTGCTCCTGGCCCTATAAATACCCCGACAAGCAATGCTCAAAGGGTTGGAAAATTTGGTTGGTAATCTGAATTGGCTATTTGCATTGGCATTTTTGCACGTTGGCTTATTGACTCAAAGAATTAGCACTTTTGCATTAACAAGAGCGGTTGGCTTGTTGGCATTTTACACTGGTTTTCTCTTCTGGTTGGGATTTCTCATCCAAAGAGTTGGCATCTCCGTGCAATTGGCTTTTAAATTCGCATTCAAAAGCATAGCGAGGTATTTTGAGTGTTTTGGTCATCCTTGAACTCTCTATCCACCTCTGGCATTGTACCACTTATTATACATCTTCAAAAAAAGCAAAGAATCAAACTCGCAACTTGGCGGTGGTGCATTTCCTTACCCCAGCTTGTTCTGTTATTTTTTCATTGTTATTGTTGTTTAACATTATTTTCTGCATTCTTGCATTTATTGATCATCAGTTTCGCCTCGTGTATCTTGTAATTAAATCAACATTCATGTAAGGTTAAGTTACACTGATTAAGTCCTTGTCTAATCAACCAAACTGTTCAGAGCACTCCATTTCCATTTTATCTAGCACGATCCTCGCACGGATCCAGGGTTAAACTATTCACCCGGCAACCTCTTAGTGTTTCCAGCCACTGATGTTTTTGGTCGCTACAGGGGGTTTGGCACTTAATATATGTGGTAAACCCCAAATTTTGGCACCTACCCCACCTGAAACGTAGCCAAATCTTTCAGCCAAACCATAGCCAATTTGGGGAAAAAAGTAAGGCCAAAATCCTATAAAAGCTAAACCGTAACACCATTTTTAGGGTTTGTAACTTTTGTAGTTCCAGAATTTTTATAGTTCCACAATTTGGAGACTCTTTGGATATTTAAACTTTTTGGCATTTCCATAATTGGGCATTTTTAGGCACTCAATAGCTCTTGCAATCTCCCATGATTGCATTCTCTTGATCCTCATTATGGAAGCATTGTAGCCTTTGTAATCCCCCTTGAGACTTGTAGATTTTTGGTGTCAACACTACATTTCTGGGGCTTTCAATCCCCAACGTGGAGCAATTTGGTAGCCAAATTTCTCACTTTTCTCATCCTAGCAGTAACACCTCCCCTGCAGATTTGGTGTAAGGAAAAGCAAAGGTTTGAAAGCATTTGGAATTGTGGAGTAATGGATTCTAAGCCCCCACCAAAGTGAACCCCTTGCTACCTTAGGCACATTTTGTACACATTTTTCAAACTCAGTCTTTATTCTTTTTTAATAAAGTTTATGGTTTCTAGTTTTGTGTTTAATCTGCACTTACTTTCAATTCTTCTAGATTTGTATTTTTTGCATTTTTATTTTCACAATCTTGTTTACCCTTCTCTAAGTTCTTGGGTGATATGCTGGACCATCTAGGGCACCCTGAATCCCATTTTTTAGAGGCCCTAGGGATTTGGGGTTAAAACACTTGTGCTGAGATCTTCAGTTTTCCAGTGACCAAATTTTTCAGTCACTACAATTTTATGGTGCTAGAAGGAGGGCCTCCACCCAAGTTCTGTGTGTAAACCTTTTTACTAATTTTTCTGCCACAAAATAAACACTATAAATTATCCCTCCTTGTTACTAAAACCCAATGTTGAGGTTGTGGATAACTTGGGTTTTAGAAAATTTCATAGCAGTTGCTAGAAAGTTTAAAGCTTGTGTTGGTGTCCTTCTAAAACCTCATACCCCTTGTGAAAATTTCACAACAAAGCCAGCATGGGTGTTTGGGTCTTGGCAAAAGAAAAAAATTTTCATAGTAGTTGCTAGGAATTTTTAAAGCCACCTAGAAAGGGTGTTACCTCCTAGATGACCCAACTCCCTTGCTGTGAATTTTTTCCAGTAGTGTCAACGTTGCCATTTTTTTTTGGAAAAATTAAAATTTCCACTTTATTCTTGTATAAGAAAAAAATAATATTTACCAAAACTTCTTCCTCCCCTCACTTCACCAATGTTTGAATAGGAAGGTGTGAGATCCCTCCATCTCACCCTCTTCTTTCCCCCTACCATACCCAGCATGGAAGGTAGCTAGGAAGCCATCATGGATGAAGTTTGTTACAACCTTTTCACCTTTGTATTTTTGGTAAAGGGGTATACCCCCCTTAACCCCTACTTATCATTTATAGTAAGTGACTCACTTTGGTTGTTTCTATAAATTTTTTGTAGCTAGGAAGCTAGGGGTGGGTGGGGTGTGATACCTCCTCTTTCCATTTTTAGTAAAGGGGTATACCCCCTTTAGAAACCACCTACTATTTATAGTAAGTAACCCATTTTCAGCCAATTTTTACCTTTTTTAGGTTATTTTAAATTCCACTTGCTAGAATTCGTAATTTTTCCACCTTTTGTAATCTTTTCAAGCCATTTTCAGCATTGTAACCATGTCTTTAAGCCAATTAACCATATTGCCTCTTAACCTAGCAAACATTGTATCCAACCAAGATGCAGTTCATATCTATGACCCGAAAGACCTTGTGGTCATAGAATGAAGGTAATCGCTTAGGCAAAGAGGTGAGAACCTAGATTTCATGATTATTAATGAAGAGTTCTACAACTTCCTTTGTGCTAAGATGCAATTTGATCTATTAATACCATGTTTTGAATCTAACACTAAACATCAATTTGAAATTATATGCTAAGATGGAAAAGAATACATCCCATCCCCCTATGACCAAATCCCCCTCATAGAATTTTATGTATAAATTCTCATATAACTCATAGAGGTTGAAGAGTTTAGTAAGGGAATTGATTTACAGAATCAACAAGAGGAGGAAGAGGAGTTTGAGGCTGAACAAGAGCCAAACACTTTTACTAGAAGTCTTTTCCAAACTCTGGCTTCCCAAACAATCGTGCTCTCTTACTCATTGATGGAATAAGTCCCTAGATCTATCTCTCATCCTATCCATCCTACCATGTTTGGGTCCACACCCATCATTTCCATGCACTAGACACAACTTGTGTCTTAGTCCACTTCCTCATTATTCTCATTGGCATCCTTTGCCACAATACCTAAATTCGTTTATCCAACCATGGTGATGTCTACTTCACCACTTCCCTTTGTCATACCAACAAGACCTTCATTAGGACCCAAGTAACACAAGCATCTCATATCCCATTTGTCCCATTTTTGCCTCAAGTTTTAGTGCAAGCATATTTCTCCTTGTTTAGCCCACCTATAACCACCATAACCTAGCCTCTTCCTTTGATATCGCAATTGATGGGATGTGATATCTCATGGGCCGTGATATCGTATACGTGATATCGCAATGTGCCACCAAATCTATAAATAAGAGGCGACTCTCCCTTGTTTCACTATCTAGATCTAGACCGTAGCCAAACTCTTGTAGTTTTAGCATTCCAGAGTTAGAATAATTTCCATGTGCCCGCAGTAGGAGTCCCAAAGTGAACATATCTTTATTCGAGCAAATATTGTACATGAGCACACATTTGTGTACAAAAATAAAGACGAACTTTTGGATAAACCTTGTAGTGCATGGACTAAGCTAAATAGAACTTTAATTATTATGAAATGTTTAATTTCTTTCCTAAAGACTTAATCTCTCTCAACCTTGAACTCCTAGTTAAGTGCATTCAGTATGATTGCTTCGAGCATGTGCGTTACGTTTGGTAATCCCAGTAACAAATAGCGTTTGGTAATCCGAGAAGGTTGCATTGGTAATCCCAGAAGGGTGTGAACAGCAAGTGAGATGGATACTGATGCTAGGGATTAGAACTTAGTTAGTTAAAGTTAGTTACTTAGTTTCTTCACCCTTTCCCTCATTAGCATAGGAGATAAAACATAAAGATATAAAAATCACATACCTCAAACTTACTTAACCATACAACCGTGACAAATACAAGTAAGCCTGGGAAGACAACTAATGATTAACCTTAGGTGTTCCATAAGGCGTGTAGGCACTTAGTCTGCGGAGTTCAACCGGATCGCACATGTAACGCTCATATTCATATGGTTGAGTGTAGGGGTACCTCACCACTCATCATTGGTGCTGTTGCTGGGGACTAAGTTGTTTGTGTGCTAAGTAGAACATAGGAAATCATCCACATCATTGGGAAGCTTAAAAAAAACCTTAGGGTTAATCAAAAGAAAATTTAAACAATGGTCAATAGCACACCAACAAGATAATAATGTCCTAGTTTTTCTCATAAAAGCACTTCACCACCTCACACAAGAGACAGTCGGAGGAACAACATACATAACCAAGAACTGCCAATTCCTCAACAGTATCGGGTGGTATATACTCATCATGATGAGTATATATCCAATTTTACTTTTATCCTCCATTAGGATGAACAACTGCACTAGAGAGACTTGCAAGGTAACATAGTGTTACCCCAGATCGGGCAGTCCCTAACATGCTCCTTCGTGCTCTTGCATAGATAGGCATGACAGAACTATACACTGAATATGTTGCATGTGATTACGACACAAGGGATTACCATCCCATAGTGGTGCAATGTCTAAGGGACTTGCAGCAGGAGAGTTATCACACATCGTNGAACCCTAGTTCTGATGCCCATGAACACCAAGTGTTCAATGAGGGAAAACACACACAAGATAAGGGTGAGCATTCTGATCGTCATCACGATTGGGGTTGGGATCACCGAAGAGAAGGTAGGAAACATCGTCATGGCAATGGTTCTCCTTCCTCTTCCCCTTCATTGCATCACTCACCCTCTCCTTCCACATCAAGACGTAGTCACAAAGAGCCCAGCCATGAGGACCAAGGTAAGCAAGATGAGAGACCTCGACGAGAGAGTCGAGAGCAAGGATGAGGGCATTCTAGGGAATCTAGGCATGGAAGAAGGGAAAGTAGGAAACCGCGTAGGTATCACAGAAGCCATGAAAGAAATGACAATGATGAACCCCTACTAGCAACCTGGAGTATGTTAGACATTATAGAGGCTGTTAGAATACTTACAAGGCACCAAAAAGATAGTCGAATTAAGAGACTAGACATGAATAATATCCCACGATTTGAGGGGGGATATAATGCTGATCTGCAAAACCACTTACAGGTATTTCACGATGCCTGTGCCTTTCAAAATATTGAAAATGAGTGGAAAAAGTTAAAGTTGTTCCCAAGGATACTCATAAAAGAAGCAGACAGTTGGTACCAGTCCTTAGAACCTGAAACCATTAGGAGGTGGAGTACGATGCTAGAACTGTTTAATGATAAATATCAAACGTACTCCCGAGTGTCCAACTTGTGTAAGTAGATCCAAGGATGGAGGCAGGGTAATCACAAACCCTTGGATGCTACCATGGGCCAATATTATGCATTGCTACATCGTTGCCCAAGCCATGATTACGCACAACGGGATCAACTACGCCATCTCATAGATGGGCTAAGACATGAAACTAGGAGAACCCTTGGGACATATGCCCAAGGGAGATTATCTGAACTTAGGTCCCATGATGTGCATAGATTGTTGGAGCAAGTAGCTAAGGAAGAAGGTGAGCTATGGAAAAGAGAAAGCATGGAAGAGTATAACCACGATCCTTCCCTCCGAAAGAAGAGAGTAAGATTTTGTGAGGAAGAGGATGAGTCACCACTCGAGGAGTTGGTGAATAGAAAAACCTTGTCACTTCAAAAGCTAAAAATCGAAGTGTTGGCTAAGGTAGATCAAATGTGGGACTCCTTAGATAGTAGATTTGAAATTGTTTTAAAAATCATAGGGGGGTCTAAGGAGCGAAGTAGTGACCATGATAAGAAAAAGACTAGAGATCTAGACCATGCACATAACAAGGGTAAGGGAAAAATGACTATCGTCGATGAGGTTGTGGATTCAGACATAAAAAATGATGGTGAATGTGAGATTTACTAATATGACCATCCTAAGGGATGTTTCCCAATAATCTCACATCTGCAAGAGTCTGAGGTGTATGCACTCAACCCAAGACTTAACAAACGGTAGGCACCTTGAAGGTTACCTTATCCCCAAGGTAACCCAGGGTAGTTCTACCAACCCTTAACGTATTATCCAAGTGGAACTCCACCACAACCCATCGGGTAACACCAGCAGTGGCAATACCCACAGTCATGGAGGATGCCACCACCTAGACAACAATACCCTTACCGACAACTAGACCAATATGGCTATTACGTGCAGCAGCCAATTTCTCCAAGTGACTCTATGGGTCACGTAACTCTACAACGTCACTACCAAGTTTAGGAGTATTTTAGGACTCCTCCTATGGGAGACACACCACATACATACCATCCTTCAAATCCATCTGCCACTCTTACATCAATAGTTCCACTACCACCCGCTCTAACGATTCAAGGGGAACTCCCCACTCAACTGCAGTAACGTAATGCTACAAGAGTTATAAACCTTCAACCTGCTGCTAGTTCTGACAACCACATGAAGAGAAGACCTTTCTTCAGAACCAAAAGCCCAAAAAAGCTCTCACAACCACAAGCAGTTGAGTATGTACACTCTCCTCCAACAAATAAAGCTTCAGAGCTCCCTTCAAACCAACAACAGAGCTTAATGCACACGGTTATGTTGACACATACCATTACCGACTAGATCAAGGTGGGCCACCTTTACAAGAAATTCTCTGATCCTGGAAGCCCCCTAATTTATCTCCAGGTTGCTGGGAATGAACCTCATAAGGCTTTTCTTGACTTAGGTTCTGGAGTCAACTTAATATCACAAGAGATGTATAAAGCCTGGAACCTACCTCCACTCAAGAAGAGAAATATTCAACTAGAGTTGGCTGACCAGTCCATCACTATTCCCTTGGGATTGGTGGAGGACATCTTTACCACTATGTGTGGTTGGTTATACCTAACTGATTTTCTAGTGATAGAAGTCAATAGTAACAAAGGGGACTTCCCAATTGTAATGGGGAGGGCATGGTTGAGTACAATAAATGCATGCCTAGGAATCTATGATCTTTCCTTGGAAATATCTAAGGAAAAAATTTATGGAAAGATTGAGAAGAAGAAAGTTTCATGCAGCACATATAGTGACTTAGAGAGTGATGATGCATAGGAATGTTCAGCATTTCTTGCATGCAACCAGTGTGCCCAGGAAACTCAAATACAAAGGTGCCTGTATGCAGCAACCACACAATAAGAGAACACCCAATGGTTGACAGCTAATTAAGAGAGAAATCCACCATATGCATGGAACTAACTGGGGGAACAACTTGCAACCACGACGAAAGCATAGATACATTGGAGTATGAGCATCGCCAAATTCCAACCCTTAACTTGAAAAAATCAATTGGGAGAAGTTGGACACTTTTAAGAAATTCAAACAAACTCTCATTCTTTTGGATCTCTCTATTTCAATTCAGTCATGGGGGAGATGGCCACCTATGCTAATCAATTGGGGCCCTCAGTTTCTTTTAATTTTTTATTTTACACATTTTTTACACGTTTTTGTTTTACAAATTTCTTTAACTTTTCTTGTTTTTGTTTTGCAACATCATTTATGCTTTTTCTCTTATTTGTATGTGTAATTTATCCATTTTGTTAAGTTTGTCACCCAATAAGTGCTCTTAATGATGGTATGAACTATTTTCTATTGGTTGCTAATGTTTGGTTTTTACCTTTAAGTTACGATGTTGATACTAAGGTATGGTTCTTTTGATATAACAGGCAATGATTTCACATCACCCATGCATCCATAAATTTCTATGGTTTCTTTTGGCTTGGAACTGTACAATCACCTTTCTCAATAATAAGAACTATCAACGAATCGGTGACTAGGTATTTCTCAAACTAAGGAAGGACTCAAGGATTGAAAGGGTGTGGCTTCAAGGAAACTTGATGCATTTGTGTTGGCCATTCTCTTGGGTGCTTGGATGTTTTCTTCTCAAGTTTTCTTACCATTTTGACGTTACCCAATTATCGGGAAGCTGAGTGAATAAAAATTAAAATAATAAGTCTTTGCATGGTGTGGTTCTCATGCAAAAAAACACAAAAAAAAAGTGAGGATTCAAAGCACACCCCTTAGATGAAATAATCATTCAAGCTACAAGCTCTGGTTATGGAACTAAAATAAACATGTTCCCTCTAACTAAGGCCCTTCTCGCTTCCTATTCTCTCCTTCTTCATTTCGTTGGAATGGTGGTGGCTCTTGGGTGAAGGAATTCTTATTACTTCAAGTGGATGGATTGGCCAAATGCATTAATGCAAAGTCACTGGATGTGGTTTGTTGAGGCCAGACTTGGAATGGGATCTGCTAAGTCACATGAACCATGAAATACACTAGGGTTTGTACACCACCTTGTTCTTGGGATTCCATTCCACTCTCTTCTCACCATCTTTCTCTCCATTGTTCACCTCATTGCCAGTTGTATCAGTAGTCCATATCTTGGTGGATGCATTATTTTCTTATTGGTAAATTCTTGTGGTTAAGACATTAACTCTTGTTTCCAAATGACATTTCTAGAGCCTACAGACTCTCTGAATGTGGGATTGTCAAGGCATTAAGGACATGAGCCTACTTTGGGGAGGACCCACTGACATTCCTATTTGGTACATCTATTAATTTCTTTCCTTTAGACATTGTTGCAATCATCATTTATTTTGTTCATTTCCATCTTTGACATCCCTTTTTATCGACGTACAGTTGTCTCTTTTTCTCCATCTTTCTTATTCCTTTTCTTTCTCCATTCTATCGCTACTGGAGGTTCACTCTCAATCATGGGGGTCCTGGTCCAATTTTTTCAATTTTTTGCTAACCCCTACACCTTGGTTAGCCACTGATATTATACCTCCAAAATCCACAATCAGCCATACCACAACTCAGCCAATGGACCTTTCACCAAAGCAAGGTATCAACTACATTGTGATTCATTTACCCTTGCTAATATAAGATTGTGTTGTGTGTGCAGATGGAAATCATACAATAATGGATTGGACCTGGAGGGAACACTTAGAATGGATCGGTGCTGAAGTAGTTATGGAAGGAACAAGATTGATGTCATGCTTATGGATGGACAATGAAAGGTGCAATCTTGGCATTGGTAGTAGCAAACTTCTTCTCTCTTTTCTCTTCTCTCTAAGCTGCCAAATAAGGCCTTATGTCAAATCTATAAAGTGTTCACTCTTGTTGTCATGAACACTAGTTTTGTCATGTTCTGTAATGATGATCCATTCACATGTCATCCCATTCACCATTAGTTCCATTTGAGTCAATAATCCCATACCTTCTGAATATTTTGTAAGGAACTAGAGGACAAGTTTTTATTTAGTCATGGGGGTATGATGGGATGTGATATTGCATCTTCAACGATATCGTGTCTTCCCCTGCGATATCGCGTACGCGATATCGTAGCATGTTGCCAAATTTATAAATAAGAGGTGGCTCTCCCTTGTTTTGCTATCTAGATCTAGACCATAGCCAAACTCTTGTAGTTTTAGCATTCCAGAGTTAGAATAATTTCCATGTGCCCACAGTAGGAGTCCCAAAGTGAATTGATATTTATTTGAGCAAATATTATACCTGAGCACACATTTGTGTACGGAAATAAAGATGAAATTTTGGATAAACCTTGCGGTGCATGGACTAAGCTAAATAGGAATTTAATTATTATGAAATTTTTAATTGCTTTCTTAAAGACTTAATCTCTCTCAACCCTTAACTCCTAGTTAAGTGCATTATGTACAACCTCTTCGAGCACGTGTGCTACGCTTGGTAATCCCAGTAACGAATAGCGTTTGGTAATCCTAGAAGGTTGCATTGGTTTAGGGTGTGAACGGAAAGTGGGATGGATACTGATGCTAGGAATTAGAACTTAGTTAGTTAAAGTTAGTTACTTAGTCTCTTCACCCTTTCCCTCATTAGCATAGGAGATAAAACATAAAAGATATAAAAATCACATACCTCAGACTTACTTAACTATACAACCATGACAAATAAAAGTAAGCCTGGGAAGATAATGAATGATTAACCTTAGGTGTTTCATAAGGTGTGTAGGCACTTAGTCTGTGGATTTCAATCGAATCGTGTGTGTAACGCTTGTATTCGTATGGTTGAGTGTAGGGGTACCTTGCCACTCATCAACAACCTATCACAAGGCTACAAGCCTCTCAACCACAACTCTCATAACTTTTTCCTCAACCATCAACACAACCACCGTAGCCCATGGGGATGCCCCAAGGTTTGGATCAATCCTTTCAAATGATCCAAGACCTTAACAAAGAGCTACAAAAACCTAAAGCCAACACGACTTAGATGATCAAGGTTCTAGATTTCTACCAAGATGATCCTATAAGTCCTATGGTGTCTTAAATAACCTTGCTTGCAAGCTTGCCTATTCCAAAATTTACCAAATACAATGGTGAAGGGGATCCTAATGCAGATCTAGTAATCTTTTTGTTTGAGTGTCTCTTCTTACAAGCTTGGCCTTATATGGTATTAAGGATTTTTCCCATGTCTTTCAAGGGTAAGATTCTAGATTGGTATTGAACCTTGCCTAGAGGTTCTATCTCTTCCCTAATAGACTTGATTAACTAGTTTTTCAACTACTTTAGATACAATTTGAAGTTGAATGTCACATTGGATCAATTAATGAAGGTAAGGCAAGGGCCACTTGAACTCATCAAAAGGTTCATCCAAAGATGGAACTCAATACTTAACAAGATTCCAAAGTGTATTGCTGAAACTCACCTCTTGGCCATCTATAAGGGAGTAGTAAATTACTTTGTCAAGTCAAAACTATACTACCTAGAGCCTTAATTACTAAGCCAAGACTTCTCATAAACTAAGAACATTGAGGAGGTAGTTGAGGGAAGCAACAATCTAGCCTATGTGGCCTACGAAAACCAACATGAAAGAAGAGATAACAATAAAAATAGACAAGAACATACAAGTATGGCTCTAGTAGCAAAAGAGTCAAAATAGGTAGAGTGAAGGGGATCACCATCATGGAACACATCCCTTGACTCATCAAAACCATCCACTTCCTATGTCTTGGATCAACCAAAACCAAACTTTGGGCATAGGGATAGGTCTTAGTATACTAGGTTACCTATGAATCCCTATGAGCTCTTGAAATAGTTGCTTAAAGACAACCATATACAACATAAGAAACTATTTGAAGAGGCTTGTAAGAGGCATGATCATTTCTATGACATAATTGGAGACCCAACAATAGCTATCAAAGATGATCCTAAGATATTGAGGTACTTTAGGCTAGATAGGTACCACCATTATCATCAAATGATTGGTCATGACACCAATTTTTGCCTAGCATTAAAGTATGACCTCTAGAAGATGATAAACTATGGAGAATTGGTATTGGATAAGCCTAACTCTCTAAGTACCAACAAAAATTCCCATACCATAGCCTCATTTATGGAAACCAAATGGTCTAATTTCTCTAGGAAACCATTTGTCATCAAATTATCACTGTGACCCCAAAACAAAAAGCTAATAGAGCCCTTCATCATATGTGTATACATTCTCCAACCCCTAAGGAACCTTTCATCATACATGTCCCCCCTTCAGTGGCTTCAACATCACAACATAATTAATGAGTTTCCAATCCTTCAAAGGCCAAGGAACCATTTGTCATCTAGGTCCCTCTATCTTCAACAAGTAAGACCAAAACAACCCATGACCAAAGCCCACCTATCATGGCTAACAACTCAGAGATTAGCAAAAAACCATCACCACAACGATGATGAAAGAAACTTGTTAGAAAACCAACAACAAAGCCCACTGAAGATGGCTAGAAATAAAAGACTTTGAAATAGGCTACATCAAGACTAACTACACCCATGGACAAGGGGCCCAAAGCACATACACCATAACCCAAGCCAAAAACCCAAGGTACAATGAAGGTGGTTAGAAGTACTAAGGCCAAAACATCACAAGCTAAGGGAAAGAACTTCCACAAAACCATGGAACAAGCCAAACAATCCCTTGAGCAATAGAACATGTCACTAAAATTTTATGACCTAATCATGACTTCTCTAGCTCATAGAGATGTGCTAGCTCAAGTGTTAACCTCTATCCCTATGAGTAGAGACATTCCTACTAACAAAGAGTCAATCCATTCTATCATTAAGAAAGCTTCACTTAGGGAAAATGGACATCAACCCATGCTCAACTTCCATGAAAATGAAGTGAAGATTGACTCTTGAAATGGAGAGGTGCTATCTACTCCTCTCCTCATTACCATACATGTTGGAAAATACAAAGTTCACTATGTTCATGTAGATGATGGAGTAGCCACAAACGTGGTACCATATTCCATTGTTGACAAGTTAGGCTTAACCAAAAATATTCAAGAGACCACCACTTCAGCACTTAAGTCATTTAATGAATCACGAGTAGCTGTTGCGAGGTTCTATCTCTTTGAAATTTGTAGTCAGTGAGGAGTTTCCCACAACCACCACCTTCCTAGTGGTTGAAGAGACACCTATCTTCAACTTGATCCTAGGGAGACCATGGTTGGCAAAGCTTTGGGTAGTTTCATCTCCTATACATCAAGAGATTCACTCACATACAAGAGTGGGGAAATCATGATCCATGGAGACAACGTGTTAGTATGCTCAGTTAGCTATGTCAATATTGATCAAGGTTTGGAGGTAGAGTTTTAAGAGAAAACTCTTGACACTTAGAATGGGGCCACTGATAACAAAGACAACAAAAATGCTAGAAACATCAACTCCACAACAATGAATGACCAACAAAAATGCATGCGAGTGGCCATGCTAAATGGTGAACATAGGATAGTTCCAATGAGATTCATTGATTTGTCAAAGACCAAACAATAAGTTTCTAGCAAGAACCTTATACTCTCTCTTGCTAGGGGTCATATGTTTACTTTTGTAATGTTGTATCATGTTTCACTATTGGTTTTGTCCTTATAGGCTCTTTTGAGAAGATCCCATAATTGCTAGACAACATATAGACTCTAGCCCACTATGGCCTTAAACTGGCAATGTTATGGTTTTCCAAGGCCTAAAATCGATGAAGTCATGGCCTACTAGGGCCTAAGACTAGTGAGAATAATGACATCATAGCCAATTTACTTGGTAGCATTGTATGCAATGTTGCTTATACGTGTATGCCTTGGTTTACAATGATCATTATGACATATTTTTATCTATTAGCTTTAGTTCATGGCCTCATTATACTTACCATCTATGTTTACATGAAGCATATAAAACATAAAAATCTAAAACTAATGCATAGCTATAGTCACAATGTGTGACAACAATTAAAGAATACCAAAATGTCCATATGTCCATGGTCATAGGTACACCATGAACCATACAATAACAAGAACTTTACATAGTCATCAAAAAATTCATCAAGTAGATAAAAAACTAAGCCACGGGAAGAAGAGAAGGCCCATTGGTATGTCATCACCAACTGCATTAACATCATTGCATGAGACCTACAAACAATAATAACCTAGGTAAAAATTAGTAACCATTATAGCATAGCACATGATCATTAAAACCATTAAAAACCCATGAAAATAATTAGCTAACAAACACATTATAGGCTCACTAAACAAAGATAGAGGTGCTTTTATTTCAGAAACTTGTCTGAAGCTTGTGTACCTTTACATAGTGTGATGAATTGAGATTTACAAATATATGTGAAACTTGTCTAGAACATTATCTCTTACACACTGTGAAAACACTTGTTCAACTTCCACAATGACTGCACCCATCTCTAGTGGAGAAATACCTCTTTTCAAGTGACCATATCCAAGCTCAAATCTAAGTCTTACAATAAGGTCCTCACATGACCATTATAATGACATAAATTATTATAGTGAATGTATGCCCCAAGATAATGCATCACATGCATATTAAGGCAAGGTGTAGAAAATTCCTTAACCACAAATGTTTATGGCTATTTTTGACTAAAAATGTGATGAAATCTAAATTGTGTTGGAGAACATCTTGCATATGCATCCAAGCCAAGGTTACTTTCACTAAGCAAAATTCTGAACAATGAAAAACATCGGAGAATCATGGTAAGAATATATGATAAGGGCTATGTTAAGCCACGATGTAGTGGCTATTGACCATAAAAGCTTACATCACCTCTAGTCTTGGTGGTGAATACTAATCACACACATCTTAAATCAAATACATTTGTTGTTAAAGATAAAATGCTTGACATATAGGGATTATCCATGTTTATAAAATTAGTGCATTTTTATAATTTTATTGAATTTTACCACATGCCTCTCTCACCTTGCTCACTTTCTACCCTCTTCTACCACTGATGAAACCCTCATCGCCACCCTTGCAGACTACCTTGGCGTAGCCACCAGCAAGCCACATGGGCCTTGTAGGGGCCACATAGGCTTGTATAGGCCACATTTAACCCTCTTCTTTCCACATTCTAGCATAGATACACTTCCACACTGAGCCCCCTTCCTTCCATGTTGAGCCCCCTCCCTTTCACACTAGCTAGCATGGAGGTAGGGGGAACTCCAAAAACCCCATCCATGCTGGTAAGCTAAAAAGAATTCATGCTAAACCCCATCCCCCTCCCCTCCATGCTGGCCAATGTGGAGGTAGGGGAAACTCCGAAAGCCATTCAAGAGCCTCCATGTTGACCCCTCCTCTCCACTTTGGCCTAGAGGTAGGGGAAACTCTGCCAATGACTGCCCCATGTGATGAAAATCCTTTGTTGTGCTACTACCATGCAATCAAGTTGGCCCCTAGGACTACCGCTCTTTGTTATGTGTGGCCTCTTATCGTCATCTCTACATGTCTTCTACTTTTGTAGAACTCCTTTTGTTTGTTACCTCTATGCAGTGGCCCTAATCCTTGGGACCAGCGATCACTATGGCAAACTATGATGCTAACCAGTAGCTCTGCAAGCACAGCTACTCTTTGCTATCATGTGGCCTCCTATCATCATCCCCACACGTCTTCTCACTACCTCTATGCAGTGGCCACAATCCTTGGGGCTAGCGGCCACTATGGTCGATTGTGATGCCAGCTAGAAACTTCGCAAGCATGGCATAGTTGAATGGCCAGTCTTGTAACACCTACTACTACCACCACTACTTAACCTTGCATTGGTAGTAGCCATACTTCTTACTATGCCTTGTTCATGCTCCTCACCTCAAAAAACCTTGCCATTGTGCACACCCACCTCCTAGTTGGTGCTGCATCTTTACCCTATGCATCGTCGTTACCTGGCACATGGCCAACACCCACATAATCTAGCTTCTAGATGTAGGCTCCCTAAAATCCTAGCACATGCTAACCTTCCACCTCAGTTGGATTTCCTTCTGTACATGCTTTGTCTCCACCTTTGTCACTGCACTGCTGCTGTCAATCATCTATGACAACCTTAATTTCATGGTCGTTGATGTGGGCAACCCTAGTGTGATGTCGGTGTATAGTAGCATCTTCAGTCATCTAGCTATGGGCACTGTCCTACGCCACTATAGAGCTTATTCACCACCTGAATCCCATCCACGATGCCACTGTCACCAATAATGGCAAGGTCACCAAATAGTTCTTAGTTTTCATTGTTACCATATAAAAATTTGATATATTGCTACTCTATCCATCATTGTGATGTTTAGTCTATGTATCAAAGTGTATACTCCCCTTCATATTTTATTCCTTTGAGAAATCAAATGAAACTTAAATGAATTACTTTCATACTTATAGTACATACCTATAATCCTACTATTTGTTACTATCTTATACCTAAAACCTTTAATTATCATCATCTTATAACCTTAATTTTTCCTTGTCATTCTCACCTTGCACATTATCTACTATCTATATCTACCACCTCTATGAACTTATATCATACTACTTCTTTATAAGAAAAAACCTGTTAAATATTTATTAAATTTAATACTATTTGGCCTAGCCTCACCTAGCATATCATGTTTTAAACAATTTTAACTCAATTTTTACCCTACATTTACCTTATTATAACTTTATTTTACCTTGTCTTAGTAAGTCTCACCTTGCTCTTGCCTTGCAATAGCCTTTCCCAGTGAAATAGACCAGATACCATGGCCCACTAAGGCCTAAAACTGATAAAGTATAACCATAGTTGATCACGTTTGATCTTATACTATCCTTAGTGCCTTAGTTGACCATGTTTTGACTTGTTTTGACATCGATTTAAGTTGTTTTGACCCACTTTTGCTTTATGCCTAATGGATTTTTATATAGGTGCCACTTGATGTGCTTATGTTGTTATGTAGGAATGAGCTAGGAGGATGAGGAAGTAAACTCAACTATCTTAAAAGCCTGAGTAAACCCCTCTCATGATGTTGTCAAACTAAGTTGACCTTTAATATCCAAATCTTGAGCTTTGAGACCACTACTCTATACAACCATAACACCTTGAAGTAGCATGACTACTACTAACCTTGAAGCCAAAAACATCATAGAGGTTTCCCTAGTTAGAGTTCCCATATAAAACATAATGGTGAGGAGAAGACACATAGAACCAAGTTTCTCACCAGAACTTTAGCTTTCTCATTACCTCATTGAGCCTGTGCTAGGCAACATTAAAGCCATCACATAGCCCTAATTATATCTAAGCTCACATGTTTGCTTATAGTGTTGTTTATCATTATTGACAGGTTGCAACAAATGGCCAAATATATTAACTTTGATGATCTACAAGAAATGAGCCTGCATGACATCTTTTATATGAAAAAGGAGCATCCTTCAATGGCCTGCTGAGGCTTAAACTGGCAACATAGTCTGCTAAGACCTTAAACTAGCACCACAGCTTGCCAAGGCCTTAAACTAGTACCATGGCTTGCCATGACCTTAAACTAGTAACATTGGTGACCTTGGTGGCTTGGTTTTCATCTCATGCTATGTGGCCTTATGGATTGTGATGTGAAAAAATGCTTTGTTTGCTTGGTTTTCTTATTCTCTTGGAGTCATGTTTGCAGGATGAAGCCTAGGGTCATCACAAGGGTGCAATCCATCATGGCAGCAAATCACCATGTGATCTTGATGTGCATGATTTGGTAAGTTTGTTCAACTGTGACAAGGGTGCTTGTACCATAGCCCTCCATCTAGCACATCTCCTTGAGCCCAACCCTGTAATCTTACTATAACCTTCCTTACCCTAAGCAATAATGTTGACCAATGTTTTACACTCATGCATTGTGGCCATGTGACATCTACTTCATCATGCTCTACGATTCAATATAATGGATGTAACACACCTCATTTAGTGAGAAAACAAAATCAAACCAACCTTGGCAAAGAAACCTAATGAAGGTTTTACCCCATAGAAAAAAGGGGGTGGGGAAGG
>MNCI01005950.1:95121-120229 GCA_015680685.1 Gnetum montanum
GGGGGGTGGTGGTTTGTGGGAAGGAGGCGAGGAGGATGCAAGGGGCATTAAAAATGCCTTTTGGGATGCCAAAATTGGCATTTTGATGGGTTTTATGGGGGGTATAGCATTTTCTATGCTAAAGACATCTAACTCTAGCTAGGATGCATGGGGCGAAGGCTCACCTACCCCCAGCTAGGATGCATGGGGGGAAAGCTCACCTATTCTAGCTTGGATGCATGGGGGGAAAGGTCATCTACCTCCAACTTGGATGCATGGGGGGAAAGCTCACCCCCCTTAGTGTGGAAGTCCTCCACCCCCTTAGCCCCCTAGCATGGAAAGCTTCCCTCCTAGCATGGAAGCTTTCCCACACCTCCCCTGGGCCCCACCCCCCCACTTAGCATGAAAATGGCATGCCTTAGCATGGAAGCCACAAAGACTAGATTTCAACATTCCATGCACTCCACTGTTGTTTCAACATGCTAGCGTAGAAAGTTGAAGGTCCAATGTAGAAGATCTATCTCTAGCATGGATGCCATTCCCCCATTACTATTTATAGTAAATGGAATGACTAGAGGGGTTTGAAACTTACTATATATGGTAACCCCTCAAATTTTGGCACTACTGCACTTGAAACATGGCCAAAATTTCTAGCCAAACCATAGCCAATTTGTAGCAAAAATTAAGGCCAAAACCTATAAATACTAAACCTTAACACCATTTTTAGGGTTTGACACTTTTGTAGTTCCAAAATTTTTATAGTTCCACAATCTAGAGACTCTTTGGGAAGTTAAAAATTTTTGGCATTTCCACCTTCGGCATTCTCAGGCATCGAAGAACTCTTGCGATCTCCAATGATTACATTCTCTTAAACTCCAATTTGAAAGCATTGTATCCTTTGCAATCCCCCTTGAGACTTGTAGATTTTTGGTGTCAACATTGCATTTCTGGGGCTCCTAATCCCTAGTGTAGAGAATTTTGGTAGTTAAACTTCTCACTTTTCTCATCCTAGCAATAACACCTCCGATAGATTTGGTGCAAGAAGTAGCAAAGGTTTGAAAGCATTGGGAGTTATGGAGCATTCAAATTTTGGAGCAATGGATTCCAAGCCCCCACCAAAGTGAACCCCCTACTAACTTAGACATATTTTTGTACACATTTCTAAAACTCATTCTTTATTCTTTTTTAATAAAGTTTAAGATTTCTATTTTTGTGTGAAATTTTCACTTACTTTCAGTTCTATTAGATCTATAATTTTTGCATTTTTATTTTTACAATTTCATTTATCTTCCTCTAAGTTCCTGGGTGATCTATTGGACCATCCAGGGCACCCTAAATTCCATTATTAGAGGCCTTGGGGATTTGGGATTAAAGCTATCATGCTAAGATCTTCAATTTTTCAATGACTAAATTTTTTAGTCACTATAGACTACTGAACAAAATACCAGAACCTATAGCTAAAACTCACCTTTTGGCTATATTTAAGAATGTGGTTAATGACTTCATCAAGTCCAAACTTTACTACCTTGACCCGTAGTCCCTTAGCCAGCTTTCCCTCAAATCAAGAACATAGAGGATGCTGCAGAGACAAGTCATGACCTAGTCTATGTAGCATACAAAAACCAACATACATAGAAGGACAAGGAGAAGGGAAAGCATAACAATGTGGCCATGGAAATTGTGAGCAAAGAAGCCAAGATCACTAACTAAGGGCCATACAACCGTCACTTACAACCATGATAATCAACCACTAACTTCTGGGGCCACTACATCAACTACAAATAGGCCAAATTTTGAGCAGAAGGATTGAAGCAAATACAGTACCTTGCTTTTGAACCATCCATGTTGCTAGATCAACTTTTGAAGATTGGATGCATGCAATAGAAACAAATGACCGAAGCTACTTGAAAGAAGCATGAGTGGCTATGCGAAATAGCCAAGGATCCCTCTTGAGCAACCAAGGATGATTCCTAATTACCTAGATGCTTTAAACTAGATTACTATTGCCACTATCATCAATTGCCTGGTCATGACATAGACTTCTACCTCGTGTTGAAGGATGATTTACAAAATATGATAGATAGGGAAGAGCTGGTCTTAGATTCTTCCAACCCAGTCTAACCACAAAATTAGTTGATGCAAGTGTACAAGGACCTATTGAATGCTAATAATAATCCTTATGTTATCTTAGCATTCAACATTGATGACAATTGGAGACCAATGAGGGAACCGTTTGTGATCTAGGTACCCCCTCACGATGAAAGGGCCTCTTTAGCTTCCACTAGTTCAAGACCTCATTTTTTTGTGAGAGTACCATCACAGGCACCTCAAGGGATCATTTTGTCATTAAGGTGCCCTAGCCTAACACAACCCCACCAGCCATAGCTTGACCAACTGACACAACCATACAATGATCTTTTGTGGTGGCCAATGCTACTACCTCTTCTTACAACCAGTGATTGATACCCAAAAGACTTCCAATAAGCAAAAGAAGCAGCATAAGAAAAATCATAACAACAAGGGTGACAAGCAGATGAAGGCATGGAAGGAAGTGGATCCATTGAAGTTCACTCCCATCTCATAAATACCCAAGACCTCCTTTGCCTAGATTACTTTGACAAACAATCCACAGGAGGACCCTAAAACTAACAACTAGAACAAAGAGGAGAAGCCCCAACAACAATCATCTATAGTTGAAATTCACATCTTGGGGCACATGGAGAAAGTGAAGCACAATCAGGGTGACAAGCCCATGGTCAACGATAAAAACTTCCTTAGTGCGATGGATCAGGTCAAATAATCCCTTAAGAAAAAGAATAAAAATTTGAGCTTATATGACTTGATCATGACTTTTGCCATAGATCATGAGGTACTAGTCAAAATGTTAACTTCCATCCCCATTAGTAAGGACATCCCTGCTAACAAGGAATCCTTCCATGTAGTGATAGTTCCTTCCTCACCAATGGAGGAGAAGCCAACACTCTTAGTATTTCCTGATATTGAAATCAAGGCCAATCCCCAAAATGGCAAAGTAACTAGAGCTCCTTTGTTCATAACCATGCGTGTAGGGTAGTTAAAGTGCATCAGGTGCATGTTGATGTTGGAGCTGCAACAAATGTCAAGGGATTTATCTCCTTGGACTTTGTCGCAGGGGAGAAATTCCCTACAATTGCAAATTTCTTGATAGTGGAAGAGACATCATGGTTCAACCTTATCCTGTGAAGACCTTGGTTGGCTTAGTTATGAGCTGTGTCCTCATCCATGCAGCAAGAGATTCACCTTCCTTATGAGGGAGGTGAAATCATCATTCATGATGATAGCATGGTTTCCTCGGCTATAGTAGGGATCTAAGGTGAAACTTTAGGAGGAACTCCTAGCCACAAAGTCCACCAAATCAAGAGAGAGCAAAAATACAAGAATAACAATGATGGGCAATGGGATGTGTCATGGGATGAACTCCCTTTCAACATCATTAGTGAAGGGGATGGTAAGTAGAAACTAGTGTAGAATAGGCCTTATACATTTCCTAACCTTTCAAAGATTAGGAAGAGTCTACACAAGTAACGTGCACTCCTACCATTTCCATGCTGTGCCCTTGTGACCTTTTATAACCATTTTTATCATAACCATTTAGCCTAAGTGTTCTTTTTGTTGACTAGTTATTGCATTTTTTTGGCTATGTTTTATTCTACTTTTTATGCATATAGTTTAGAAGTTTATTTTATCCACATTTTCATTTATTATAGTGTTATTTATTTTTATATTTTCTTTGTTTAGCATAAAATAAACTAAAAAAAATCATAAAAACTTTAAAACATAAAATCACCAAAAAATATAAGTTTCCCTTTAATTGTAGTATGCTAAGACTTTAAATTGGCAACATGGCCCACAATGGCCTTAAATTGGCAATGTCTACCAAAATAATACAACTTGCACTTACCATGTCCTAAAACTAGAAAATGTCTCTTTTGTTATGTTTTTATCTAGCCTATTATCACATCATTTAGCCATTTAAATTTATAATCAAAAATTGTTTGCATAGCCATTCACAACATTTATAACATTTACAACATTTACTAGAACAATATATATAGCCAAAAGTGAAACCAAAAATTTAAATTTAAAATGTTTATAACATACATAGCCATGTCCACATTGTGTGGAAAAGTGTTAAAAAAATATTAATAAGCATCTATAACATAGTCTTGGCTAATAATAGCCATCAACATAAAGAGAAAAAAAAAATAGCCAACAAGTTGAAAAATAATTAGATGGAGGATGGGAAGGGGCATCGAGAGGAGGAAGTGGTGGGTCATTCTCACCCTCACCACTGGGGTCACTAATGTTTTCTAATGCTTGAAATACAACAACACATAGCTAGTTAGTAATCAATAGCCAAAACCATAACTTAAAACAAAACTAAAATATAAATTAAACCTATGGGGACTTCAGCTTCATGACTTCTAAGGGTAGATGTGGAAGGTCATCCTCCAAATGATGGAGGATCTAGTCCTCTCTCATGCTGATCCAACTAATATCCCCAAGATCAACACTGGTGAGAATGCCAATCCTATCTACTATGGTCCAAGTAGGTGGCTCCTGGGTAATAGTAGTCATAGAGGTCTCACTTGCAATAGTGGTAATATAAGGAGTAGGAAATTTCTCCACTATGAGGGTACTCCCAAAGATCTGATAGGCATTCCTAGCTTAGATCCCTTGAATGAATAGCTCTCTCTTACACCATTCAACTAACTCCTCTTTAAGCCTCTTTGAGTAGGTCTCACAATCAGCCTTATACTACTGCTTATGATCCTTTTATTTCCTACCTCACTCTAGGACCCAAGCATAGTGATATTTCCAATCCTCAACCTTTTAGGAGATGAGGTTCATCTACATCTACTATTTTTCCATCTTGTGTGAGAGAACTACTTTATCCTACATGACATGCCAATAGCGGGCCCATGTGATCTCTTTGATCTACAATTTCCCTGAGTTAGCCACTTGGGCTGCCACAAAGGCCTTGCAATCCTGGAGTTGTTTGATCATCTCCTTTTGCTGTTGAGTTTTCTCCCTCAAGGCCATAACCTACTCCCATAGGAATTCATTGGACCTCTCTAGCTCCCATGAAGTTTTTTCACATGACATTGCTGGATTAGTAGTAGTCTCGTACAACTTGAAGGGTACACTATAGACATCGGAGGGAAGCTTTGGAAAGGAGTTAATCTCCATGTCTTAGCTAGGGTTCCACTCCACAAATGGTACTACATAATCATAAATTATAACCATAAACATAGTATACAACCTAAGATAGCCATAACATAAAACTTGTGACATAGCAAAAGAACTAAGACATAGAAAACAAAGTTCTTACCTATCTTAGGTGCAACTTGGTGTAACTGGTTGATGATGTCCTTAGCCATTCAACACATGAATTCCACCTTGTTTGGGACCTCTACCCATGGTTTTGCATGAAACTTAGGAATAGGGACTTGCATTGATAGCGTAGGAACTACTATAAGCATAATAATCATTGAATGGTTCGGATAAAAATTAAACTTCAAATAATAAGATATAATAAGAAGTGTAAAGACATGTGCATACCTGGCTCTTCCTCCTCTTCCTCTGGGATGATGATCGGGGATGTGCATGGTACTGCCTCATTGAACAAGGCATCTAGATCAACGTTGCTAAACCCTTCAGTATCATGCTACTATAAGAGTGCCTCCTTTATATGTCTTTGTTCCTCCTTGGTTGTAGTAGTTGCATGTCTCTATGCCTTCTCTTCTGTAGAAACTTGGGTTGTCATGAATTGATGCTTGTTTACAATCATAGCACTTACAAAATTCATTAGCACTAGAAATATAATATAGCCATAAAAATTTAAAACATTGGGTAACCAAAAAATAAATAAAGCTTACCTGTGACCACCTCCTATGATGACTTAAGCTTAAACTTAAGCTTCTTTGGGGTAGGCTAGTTTGATGTTGGGATGGTTCTTGTATGGGCTTGTTGAGCTTAGCCTTGGCATTTCCCTTATCTTCTTTGCATTATTGTTTGGACTCCAAGATGCTCGTTGGTATTGTAAGAGGCTCATCCTCTAGGCTATGAGGGGATTCAAATCATATAAGATCAAGATCCTTCATGGTAATGGATAGTGAATCATCCATCTCCTCTAGTGGGTTTGAGGCCTACACTGTTTGATAAATGTGCTTTATACAAAACTTAGAAAGATGGTCTAGGTCTTGGGCAACCCATCATTGATTTCTCCACATCACTAGGAACTTTGCAAACCTCTTCAAGTAACCTACAAAAAAGGCAAAATGCATGTGGATTAAGGTAGAGGTGTCCTTGCAAAGTCTTATAATCTCATCCTAGAGCCTAATCCTCAAAGTAGCTGCCTAGTTGCACCTAATGTCACCTATTAGGACCTTCTTAAAGGTCCACCCCTACGTGATGCTGATTACCTTATTTTGTGAAAATAGTATAGGAAATGCATGGGACCCTAAACAAAGGATATGAAGCCTTTGCATTAGGGTTCATGAAGTTGTCCATGGAAATTTTGGAGTGGCCCATGTTGGCACTAAGCCACTTCAAAAATTCCTCACGATGGCTTGCTTCCTTCACTATTCTTGTGGAAACCTTTGCCCTATCAGTGGGAACACCAAAAAAGTTGCAAAAGGTTCCCTCATTGATGGCTATGGTAATTGGAACACCTTGGATGGTGGTGTAGAAGTGATCAACTTCGTCATTGAAGGAGTCAATGATGTGTAGCATCTCTATAGCTAGGATGGAAGGGATGGGTGCCATAAATGAATCAAGCAAACGTACATGCTAAATGTTTGCTTGAATGTACCTAGGGACTTGTCTCCTCAACCACTCCTATGATGGTATCAGCTCAACAAACTTCAGGATGAGGGTATCCTCATGGCATTTAACAAGTGATAAAGTGACATCAATAGAGGTGGAGGGTCTTGCAAGTTAACAACCAAATGTTTAGCAACAACATAGGAATGTTTAATAACTATTTAAAATGATAGAACACTTAGAACTTTAATAACTGATGAGTGGCGAGGTACCCCTACACTCAACCATACGAATACGAGCGTGCACGCGCGATTCGGTCGAACTCTGTAGACTAAATGCCTTAACACCACAAGAAACACTTGGGGTTAATCATTCGTTGTCTTCCCAGGCTTGCTTGTAAGTGTCACGGTGTATGGTTAAGCAAGTCTGAGGTATGTGATTTTTTTGGTGTTTTTCGGTTTATCTTCTACGCTATTAGGGGAAAGGGTTGAGAAACTAGCTAACTCTAACTAATGTCCTAGGTTTAAGTTAACTAGCGTCAGCATCCGTTCCCACTTACCGGACACACCCTGAACTATGCAACTGCAGCTTACCAAACGCTAATCGTTACTGGGATCGCCACACGTAACGCAAGTGCTCGAAGTGGTCGTACTGAGGCACCTATTTAGCCTACGTGTGATAAGCAGCCGATTCCTTAGCCAGCCGTACACACCCGTGGGTGCTCGTAACTAAGTCGTACTTATCACACGATCTAGCCTAGCAATGAGCAGCCGATTCCTCAACTAGCCGTACACATTAGACCCTGGAATTACCAAGCGCAGAATCCTGGAATACGCTACTGGGTTACCAAGCAGCCAATGCTCGTAATTGAGTCGTACTCATGCATTGCGTCAAGCAGCCGATTCCTTGACTAGCCGTACACGTCCGTAGACGCTCGTAATCAAGTCGTACTTGAACGCACTAGGAAAGCAGGAAATAAAGTAATAAATGAAACCACGTGCTGCAAGGTTTATCCAATCAAGTTCGTCTTTATTGCCGTACACAACTTGGGTTCAGGTTACAAGCTGCTCGAATAAAGAGCCGTTCACTCTAGGACTCCTACTGCGGGCACATGGGAAAAATTCTAACTCTGGAGTGATCAATCTGCCAGAGCTTCGCTACTTCTAGCCAGGATTGGGAAATGAAGGGAGTGCTGCCTCTTATTTATAGATATGGTGGCAGACTGCGATATCACGTACGCGATATCGCAGGGGAATACGCGATATACGCGATATCGCAGGGGAAGATGCGATATCGCGTACGCGATATCGCATGGGATGCGATATCGTGGCACATGCAGGTCGCATCTCATCATACCCCCATGACTGAATGAAAACTCATCCTCGAGTTACTTACAATGATATTAGGTAGGTATGCGATTATTAGGGGAAGTGGAACTAATGGGATGACATGTGAATGGTCTTTATTATAAGACTTGACAAAACTGGTGTTCATGACAACAAGGGTGAACACCTTATTACAATGACATCAGGCCATAGTTGGCAGCTGAGAGAAAAGAGGAGAGAGAATAGAAGAGAAGAAGAGAGAAGAGTCTTGTTGCTGCCAACGCCTAGATTGCGCCTTTCGTTGTCCATCTGTAAGCGCATTATCAATTCTGCTCCTTGCATAGCGGCTTCAATGCTGCTCCATTCCAAGTGTTTGCTCCAGATCCATTCTATTGTTGTATGATGGCCATCTGCACCCACAACACAATCATATATTAGCAAGGGTAATTGAATCATTAAGTAAATCATACCTTTCTTTGGTTTAGGTTCCTTGGCTAAGTTGTGGTATGGCTAATATGGATCTAGGAAAATGTAGATGATGGCTACCGAAGGTGTAGGGGTTAGGAAGAAAAATGAAAAAATCCGAGGCTTAGGATAAAAATCAAAAAATCAGGCCCCATACCCCCATGACTAATCGCGAACCTCCGGTAGCGTTAGAATGGAGAAAGAAAAGGAGTATGAAGGATAGGTAAAAGGGGAAACTATGGCATTGGTGAAGGGGATGTCATGATGGAAATGAACAAAAAGAAAATTAATTGCAAAATGTTAAGGAAAAGAAGTTAACTAATGTTCCAAATAGGAATGTCAGTGGGTCCTCCCCAAAGTAGGCTCATGCCCTTAATGCCCTGACAATCCCACATTCAAAGAGTCCATGGGCTCTGGGAATGTCCTTTGGAACAAGAGTTAAAGTCTTAACTGTAAGAATTTACCAAAAAGAAAAAAAAGTATCAACCAAAGTATATACAATGATACAACTGACAATGAGGTGAACAATGGAGAGAAGGATGGGAAGAAGAGAAGTGGAACGGAATCCCAAGAACAAGGTGGTGTACAGCCCCTTGTGTGTTTGATGATTAATGTGACTTGGCGAATCTCATTCCAACTCAGGCCTCAAACCAACCACTTCCAGTGACTTCGCATCAATGCATTTGGTTAAACCATCCACTTGGATAACAAGGATGCATCTTCGAAGAGCCACCACCATTCCGACGAAACAACGGAGAGAATGGGAAGCGAGAAGGGCCTTAGTTAGAGGGAACACTATGGTTCCATAACCAGTGATTGCAGCCCAAATCTTATTTCGTCTAAGGGGTGTGCTTTGAATCCTCACTTTTGTTTTTTGCTTTCTCTTTTTTTTTCTTTTTCTTCTTTTTTTGTTTTTTTTTGTTTTTTGTGTTTTGTGTTTTTATGCGTGGGGACCACACCATGCAAAGACTTATTATTTTTATTGTCTCAGCTTCCGATTATTGGGTAACATCAGAACGGCAAGAAAACCCAAGAAGAAAACATCCAAGCACCCAAGTGAATGACCAACACAAAAACATCAAGTTCCCTTGAAGTCACACCCTTTGCAATCCTTGAGTCCTTCCTTAGTTTGAGAAATGCCCAGTCACCTGTTCATTGAAGTTCTTATTAAAAGGGGAACTGTACATTTCCAAGCCAAGGGAAACCATAGACTTGATGGATGGATGGATGAAGTGATCTCATTGCCTGCCATATCAAAAGAACATACCTTAGTATCAACAATGTAACTTAAAGGTAAAAACCAAACATTAGCAATCAATGAAAAACAGTTCATCCCATCGGCCCGAACACTTATTGGGTGACGAATTTACATGATGGATGACACACACACACACACACACAAAAAGATAGAAAAATATAACGATGTTGTAAAACAAAAACAAGAAAAGTTAAAGAAATTTGTAAAACAAAAATGTGTAAAACAAAAACTGAAAAAGAACTGAGGGCCCCATATGATTAGCATAGGTGGCCATCTCCCCCATGACTGAGTTGTGAGGGAGAGATCCGAAATAGTGAGCGCCTATTTGAATTTCTAAGCAGTGCCCAACTTCTCCCAATTGATGATCTTAAATTCAGGGTTGGAAGTTGGCGACGCTCACGTTCCAATGTATCTATGCCACGGTTGTTGGCATGAGTTTCCTCAGTTCGTTCCATGCATATTTGTTTGCTCTTATGAGAAGCTGTCAACCACGGGGTGTCTACTACTTCTTGTGTGGTTGCTACATACAGGCATCTTTGTTGCAGAGTTTCCTGGGCACACCTGTGACATGGAGACATTTCCTCCGTGTCATCACCCGATGAATCACTGTATGTGATGCATGGAACTATCCTCTTCTCGATCTTTCCACATATGTTTATCTTGGAGATTTCCAAGGAAAGATCACGGATCCTAAGGCATGCATCTACTGTGCTTAGCCATGCCCTTCCCATTATAATTGGGAAGTCCCCTTCGTTGTTGTTAACATCGATCACTAGGAAATCCGCTGGGTAGGACCAACCACACACAGTGGTAATAACGTCCTCCACCAAACCCAAGGGAATAGTGATGGACTGGTCTGCCAGCTCTAGTTGGATGTTGCTCTTCTTAAGTTGGGGCAGGTTCCAGGCGTGATACATCTTTCGCGAAATTAAGTTGACTCCGGAACCTGAGTCAAGAAGAGCTCGATGTGGTGCATTCCCAGCGATCTGCAAATGAATAAAGGGACTCCCAGGATCAGTTAGTTTCCTGGGAAGGTGGCCTACCTTGATCCAGTCAGTTACGGTATGTGTTAGCATAACCGTATGCGTTACATTCCCTTGGACTGAAGGGTGCTCCGAAGTGTTAGTAGTTAGAGGCCTATACATATACCCGTCCGCTTGTTGTTGCGAGAGCCTATCCGGGCTCCTAGTTCTGAAAAAGGGTCTCTTTTTTGTACAGTTATCGCCAGAACTAGTGTCCGGTTGGATATTTACACTCTGAATATTTACAGATCTCGCGGCGTGACGTTGCTGCGGTTGGGTAGGTAATTCCCCTTGCATTGTTGGAGCAGGAGGTGTTATGGGAACTACTTGAGGAAAAGGTGCGGGTGGAGTTAGAGGATGGACAGAATGTGGAATGTCTCCCGGAGGAGAAGGAGTCCTTCTGAAGTACTCCCGAGCGTAGTAGTGACGGCGTGGAGTGTGACTCATAGCGTCACCTGGAGAAACTGGCTGCTGCACATAATAACCATAAGGATCAGGCTGCCGGTAAGGGTATCGATGTGTTGGCTGTGGCATCCCCCATGACTGTGGGTATTGCCACTGCTGATGTTGCTCGATGGGCTGCGGAGGTGTTCCACTTGGATAATACGTCAAGGGTTGGTGGAACTGCCTCGGGTTACCTTGTGGATAAGGTAACCTTCTGGGTGTTTGCCGTTGATTAAGTCTTGGATTTAATGCATACACCCCAGACTCCTGCAGATGTGAGATAATTGGACAACATCCCTTAGGATGGTCATAGTAGCAGACCTCACATCCACCATCATTGTCTGAATCAGAATTTTCAGCCTCATCGGAGTTAGAGATTTTTCCCTTACCCTTGTTATGTGCAGGGTTAAAGTTTCTCCGCATGTTTTTGCTTTTATCACTACTTTGCTCATCCTTAGACTCTTCTACGATTTTCAAAACTGTTTCTATTCGTGAGTCTAAGGAATCCCACATTTGGTCTACCTTAGCCGATACCTCCGTTGTTAACTTTTGGATCGGCACGGTTTTCCTGTTCACCAACTCTTCGAGTGGTGACTCATCCTCCTCATCACAGAATTTCACTCCCTTCTTACGAAGGGAGGGATCACGGTTGTATTCCTCCGCACTTTCTCTTTTCCGTAGCTCACCCTCTTCTTGTGCTACTTGTTCCAACAATACTTCAACTTCATGGGCTCTTAGTTGGGAGAGTCTCCCTTGGGCGTAAGTCCCAAGAGTTCTTCTCGTTTCATTTCGTAGCCCATCCACGAGGTGGCGAAGTTGATCCCGCTTAGCGTACCCATGGCCCGGGCAACGATGTAGCAATGTGTAGTAACGGGCCATGGCAGCATCCAAGGATTCATAAGCTCCTTGTTTCCAGCCTTGGATCTGCTTACGCAAGTTGGACACTCTGGAGTACGTTTGGTATTTGTTGTTGAATAATTCGAGCATCGTACTCCACCTCCTGATGGTTTCCGGTTCTAAGGACCGGTACCAGCTTTCTGCTTCTTTAGTGAGTGTCCTTGGGAACAACTTGAGTTTCTGCCACTCATTGTCTATGTTCTGCAAGGCACAGGCGTCGTGGAATGCCTGTAAATGATGTTGAGGATCAGCGTTGTATCCCCCTTCAAAACGTGGGATATTATTTATATCCAAACGCTTGATCCTACTGTCTTTCAAATGCCTTGTGGGAATCCTAACTGCCTCTCTAATGTCAAGCATACTTCGGGTTGCGAATAGGGGTTCGTCATGATCATCTCTTTCATGACGTCTGTGATGTCTACGTTGTGGTTCCCTATTCTCCCTACGTCCTTGCCCTTGTCCTAACTCCTCTCGACCTTCTTGTCGAGGCATTTCATCTCTTCTACCTTTACTTTCCGCGTTATGCTCATGGTGGCTGCGCCCAGATGTGGAAGGAGAGGGTGAATGATGTGATGAAGGGGAAGAAGAAGGGGATCCATCACCATGGTGATGTTTCTTGCCTTCTCTTCGGCTGCTTCGGCCCCGATCGTTGTGACGATCAACGAGTCCGTCATTAGTGCGAGTGATTGTTCCTGCCGTGAACAGCTGGTGCTCACGGGGATCAGAGCCTGGAATATGTATCGTTGATCTAAGGCCCTGATGCCTAACCTCTTCACTAGAGTGAGGAGGAGGAACATCATTTTCTAAGAAACCCATCGTGAGGGGTTCCTCTTCTCCTATTTCACTAATGACGTGGGGAACCTTGCCCTTCAATAGTGAATGTTGGCTCTCCTGCCTTGCATCCCGAATACGTTGGGCGTTTGTGGGATGATAATCCCTTGTGTCATGATCATCCAAAACGTATTCAGCAAGCAGCTCATGCATGCCATACTGTACCAAAGCACGGGAAAGCATGTTGGGAGCGGATCGATCTGGGGGTAACACGATGTTACCTTGCATGTCTCTCCACCGCAGTTGCTCATCTTGATGGAAAACAAAGGTAAAATCTGGCACATACTCATCGGGATGAGTATATGTGACCTTAGACTGTTGAGGACATGGTTGATTTCGGTTATGCGTATGATCCTGACTTTCTCCTGTATTGTCCTTAGGTGAGTTGATTTCATGAGAAGAAGCCATTTCTAATGGTGTGCTAACTTTCACCGTTATTTATGTTCTTGATTAACTGATTAACCCTAAGGTTCGTTTTAAGCTCACAACGATGTGAGTGATATCCCTTATGTTAAATTGGCGTAAAAACACTTAGTCCCCGGCAACGGCGCCAATGATGAGTGGCGAGGTACCCCTACACTCCACCATACGAATACGAGCGTACACGCGCGATCCGGTCGAACTCCGCAGACTAAATGCCTTAACGCCACAAGAAACACTTGGGGTTAATCGTTCGTTGTCTTCCCAGGCTTGCTTGTATGTGTCACGGTGTATGGTTAAGCAAGTCTGAGGTATGTGATTTTTTTGGTATTTTCGGCTTATCTTCTATGCTACCAGGAGAAAGGGTTGAGAAACTAAGCTAACTCTAACTAAGGTCTAAGTCTAAATTAACTAGCGTCAGCATCCGTTCCCACTTACCGGACACACCCTGAACTATGCAACTGCAGCTTACCAAACGCTAATCGTTACTGGGATCGCCACACGTAACGCAAGTGCTCGAAGTGGTCGTACTGAGGCACCTATTTAGCCTACGTGTGATAAGCAGCCGATTCCTTAGCCAGCCGTACACACCCGTGGGTGCTCGTAACTAAGTCGTACTTATCACACGTTCTAGCCTAGCAATGAGTAGCTGATTCCTTGACTAGCCATACACATTGGACTACCACTAGGATTACCAAGCGCAGAATCCTGGAATACGCTACTGGGTTACCAAGCAGCCAATGCTCGTAATCAAGTCGTACTCATGTGTTGCGACAAGCAGCCGATTCCTTGACTAGCCGTACACGTCCGTAGACGCTCGTAATTAAGTCGTACTTGTGCACACTAGGAAAGTAGTAAATAAACAACAATAAAACCATGTACAGCAAGGTTTATCCAATCAAGTTTGTCTTTATTATCGTACACAACTTGGGTTCAGGTTACAAGCTGCTCGAATAAAGAGCCGTTCACTCTAGGACTCCTACTACGGGCACATGGGAAAAATTCTAACTCTGGAGTGATCAATCTACTAGAGCTTCGCTACTTCTAGCCAGGATTGGGAAATGAAGGGAGTGCCGCCTCTTATTTATAGATATGGCGGCGGACCGCGATATCGCGGCACATGCAGGTCGCATCTCATCAATAACCATAAAACATTAGCAACTATAGCATCTATGTTTACCTTTCTTCTTCTTCTTCTTCGGTGTGGTTTGAGTAGAGGTACTAGTTGCCAAAGTCTAATCCAAGGAGCTCTTAGAGCCCACCCACCAGTTGTGTATCATTCTTTCATCCACACATTTCTTATAGAAGAGGTTGAATCTTCTAGTATATTCATCATATTCCCCCCTTAACTATTCATGCACAATGGTTTTAATTTGGAGGCCCTTGGTGAATTCATCTAAGGTGGTTTGAGCCACTGCCAAGGTTTGATCATTAGTGATTAAGCCTTGATCATTGACCCTATACTTGCAAGAAGTTCATAAAATTGATGAACTTAGAAAAGGTGGTTTAGCCAATAAAGCCAAAAAACATAAAAACACTATAACAACCATGTTTAACCTTGTAGATGGTACCTTCTGCTTTGCAAGTTCTAGAAGAATGTGTGGGTTCTATGTGCTGCCATAAGTGTATTGTCAGCATTATACTGACTATACTCTGGCATAGTTCAAATCCCCATGAGGTAGCGTGGACTGATTGTGTCTATAGTTTTCCTTGCCATCTTAGGAGGTGGGTTGTTAGTAAGAAACTTGGAAATTAGGATAGATGTCTAAGGCATTAGTGTCTCCACTATGACCTTGGCCACATCTGTGGATAAGTGTGACCATAGCATCACACTGAAGTTTTGAAGGATGTATGTAAGGAATCCCCTTACCCCTAGCTAGAACCATAATGAGACCTTGTCCAAGGTTATTTTAGGCAGAGGGGTGTTGGCCTTAGGATGGAAAATGTAGCATAGGATTCTCACTAAGTCCATGATGATGAGTATGGGATTTAGAAAGACCCTGCATGGCAAAGAAAAAATATGAGGACCGATTGAAACTTCGTAACAAGTTTGTAAAAACATCCTAGTCGAGAGTGAATTAGCCTCCATAAAAAGCTCTAAGGTGTTCATTCAAATTTTCTTAAAAATTCATGAAGACACAATTACAACCTTTTATTGCCTCATACATTAGCCAAAACATTATAGCCTAGATAACATATCAAGTGACACATAACCAAATTAAGAGCCTAGAAAATAGCCATTAGCATAAACATTACCAAAAATAGAAAAAATTACTTACAACCTTCAAATCAAATTCAAAAAATTCCAAACATTTTAGGACATACCCAGAGGCATGGAAGTTGGAAAGAGGAATCTCTACACATGTCAATCACATCCATCTCCAAAGGGGTAAAGTGCTACAGCCAGAATTTGACCTTATTCATATAGTCCTAATAAAAAATTCACTAAAAAATCATCTAAGCTTCAATTCTAGTGATTCCACCATAGAAAGAATCCTAAAATAATAATATTTTCAGCCATGAGCATCAAAAATAGAAATAAATAGCCACATTTACACCAAGCATATCCAAAACTAGCAAAAACCATATGCATCACAATTAAACCCCCTTAGTGCAAGGTTGGTAAAAAATTCTCTACAAATTCATTTGAGCTCCAAATGGAGTGATTTGACATTTTTTGAAAGGATTGAATTGAGCCCTAAACACCCATGCTTAATAAAAATTCAAAACACTTACTATTTATTTAGAAAAAATTCATTAATTTGGATGAAAATCCGAAAACAACATAACTCGTTTGACACAAGTTTAATGAAAAATTCATTAAAAATTTGTTTCTAATCCAAATGGAGTGGTTCAACCTATGTTGGAAAGATGAATCCAAGACCCACCTAGCTATAATAAAAAATTATCCAAAATTCTTGCTATTTTCTTAGAAAAAAAATCATGAATCTACATGGAATTTTGAAAAATGGCATAAAAAACCTAACTACATGACTTCACAAAAACAGCCATAACTTCATCATTGTTGACCCAAATTGAATGAGACAATAGCCATTAGAAAGATTAATGGTAGATATACAAACCTATAACATCAAAGTTTAGAAATATGAGGCCGTTTTCTTAGGAAAAAATTACATGAATTTGCTTGCTTTTTCAAAGCAAAGATCACCAAAAAGCTAAAAATTCATAAAACCCAACCTAGCATAGCCATAAAAAAATAACCAAAATAGCCAAAAAAATCAATAACCATTTAAGAAAACATCAAAATAAGGGGGTATGATTTCATTAAAATTAAATTTTGATGAATATTTAAGCCTAGATCTGAGAAAAACAATCCTATCCCCAAATTTAAAGAAAAAAGCATAAAAATAGCAAGCCTAATTTTAAAAACCAAATCTACCAAAGCCAAAATAATGAAATGACCATAGTTCTACATAGAAATAGCCAAAATAAGAAATGGGATTTCATGAAAATTTTGTTTTACCCCCTCTATTAGCGTAGATATAAAGAAAATGGCCCTAGACAAGGCAAGAAAAAGAAACAACTAGAAACCAAAGTAAAAATGGTTAGAATTGCACCTTGGAGTAGACATAGATGAAGCTTGGATTAAGATGGGTCCAGAAAACCCTAACAAATTCCTTGCATGCTCATCCACCTTTTGGATTCTTTGATTCCTTGCATGGTTAGAATCTAACAAGAATAAAGGTTCAACACTAGCTATAGGGGAGATTGGATGTTTCCACACTAAAGGTTGGTTGTGTTTGCTACAAAAATCTCTAGTTGAGCTCTCCTATAATGTGTTGTTTGCTAGAATGAAGATCATGATTGAAACTTATGAAATTTCACAATAAAAACTCCATCAAAACATAAAACCCACCTCTCAACCCCAATTGCCAATTTAGTTGATGAGTGGCGAGGTACCCCTACACTCAACCATACGAATACGAGCGTTTCACGCATGATCTAGTCGAACTCTGCAGATGGGCTAGTTGTGGTATCTAGATAGTTACTCATAGGTCGCAGTTCGCTGTCTTCCCACTTGGACTAGTATTAGCTTTGTCACGTATGGTTTAGTCCAGAGTGAGGTGTATGATGTGTTTCTACACTAGTATTACTCCTAGATATGATGGAAAATAATATTAACTAAACTAGAGGAGAGAGAGAGAGAGAATCTAACTAGCCTAAGTGTGATGAGTATCTATTCCTTAATCATCCATACACATCTTGGACCTCGTGCATGACTACAATTGGGATTACCAAGTGCATGGCCTAAGTACACTACTGGGTTACCAAGTAATCACACTTGAATGCTCGTGATTAAGTCATACTCATTCCGTGTTTAATAGGAGATAAGGGTGAAGAGATATTAACTAAGAAAGTAGTAAATAATAATTAAATAAATAATTATGCTAAGTGTGCTACAATGATGAAGTAATCTAGATCTTTAGTGCCTGTCATGTGTGTGTCCAAGTACATAACACTCGAATAAGGATGCCGTACAATTACAGTCACCACACTACAGGCATGCACTGGGAGGAAAGGGTTGAGAGAAATCTAAACTTAAAAACTTACAATAAAATCTAAAATCTAATGCCTAGAATAAGGAAAGACACCTCTTATTTATCAAAATTGAGGTAGGCCGTGATATCACGGCTGCTGCGATATCATGGCTATGATATCACAACCAAAAAATTCATAGCTCATCATACGCCCATGACTAAATGAAAACTCATCCTTGAGTTAAAGTGAGAACAAGATCCATTGATTACATAGTGGATAGGTATGGGATTATTGACTGACTAGAATGGATTCATGCCGTAGTGTGGAGTCAGAACAAAATTGAGACACAACACAAAAGAAAATTCTGTGATTACAAAATTGGATGGAACTCATGTAGTTCCTGGTGGTGTTGGCTCCTCCATGTGTGTCTTTCCCTTTTCTTGCACTCCAGGTCTTGGGATTTGATGGCATTGAAGTATGGACTAGAGTTTCTCCTCTTGTAAGGCATTGAGTGCCTTGGCATGCGTGTAAGTTTGTGCTTGTGCCATAGAGGCATCCCAGTTAGCCTTCTCATTTTCTTCTACCACCCTTTTATTCTTTGTCAATAGTTTATTAAGTTTCTCAGTTCTAAAAGTGTCTAGCTAGTTCTAAGCAACCTTTGGTCCTATATTCGGAAGGTTTAATACTTCCAAAATGGCTTGAACAGAGAAATCAATAGTCAAACCACAATTGTTAACCATGGTACCTTCTTCTTTATTATGTCATAATTGGTACATTTCCCCTAAGTACTAGGAACTGCTTTCAGAGAGGGTAGGCCATAATGGGGACCCTTTGAGGTGATCCCTAACAGCCTCCAGAGAAAATTCAATGAAAGGTCCAAAGTTTAATTCCATAATCACTATAGTGAATATGGACCTTTCATGGATGGTCTAAACATAATCCTGGGGCAATGCGAGATATCATTCCTGTTCAGACACTGCAGTAGCTCCTCCTTTCACCTGCCTTGATTGTACAGTAGCAGGGTCTTCTTGGTGGATACTAAATGATTGTTCCTCCTGCTCTACATGTTGTTCGGAAGGAACCTGTCCTTCACCTCTCCTAGGTTGTTTGATTGCACCTTGAGTAGGACCTTCTTGTTGTTCGTGTTTCAGGGCCATCTGCAATCACATGGGATCAATCGTTAGTAAAGTTGTTACCAAAGTTAGGTTATATCTTACTGCTTGCCTTAATAGATTTACTTTATTTCCATGTGATGTTAATTATTGGAAGAACATGTCCCCGAAAGATTATAATGTTAAGTCCTCTTTGCTTAGGTGGTTTCCAAATTTAATTTTCCAGTATAGCTAAGGGGATGAAATTGTTTTTGAAACATTTTATTCTTACTTTTACAACTAATTACCCTTAAATATGTCCTTCGTGCTATGATGAATTTCAAAAAATTTATGCACTATTTAGCATGTGCCCCTTCCCCACGACTAAGCTGAACACTTCGGGTTCAAGTAGGTTTAAATGAAATGAAAATCGGAGTACCAGCGAGCGAGTTATGGATATGAAAGCAAGGGATGCATAATCGCGAGTCATAGAGAGGAATTTGAAAAAATTCCCCTGCATGAATAATTGCAAATGATGTTGATTCACACAGGGGATCACGTATATATATTTTCATCAAAGTTAGGGCACTTAGAGAATGTACCGAATTTTTAATATTTCTTTGAAATTAAACGATGTAAACTAAGGACATCTGGATGATTGTTAAAGGGTTCTAGGGTAATTCAACTAGTTCTGAAGGCACAAAAATTATGATGGTGTGGAATTTATTAGTAAGGACCTTGATGGAAGAAAAAGGCTATGTGATGGTTCATAGGAACGTTAAATCATAGGGATAGTAATAAGGGAAAGAAAATCGTTGGCAATATGCTAAGGGTAATAAATGGTGTGTGGAAGATGGGTCATGAGTGCAAATTACAAAAATTACGCAAGTGGGTCCTCCCCAAAGTAGGTTCCAAGCTTTAATGCCCTTGCGTAACCACACTTAAAAGTGTCCATGGGCACTCAAAGGGTTAAATGTAATCCACACTAATTCCACAAAACACACACATATAAATATCATCGGAATGAGGTAAGAATTCTATGCTATACGAGATACAAGTAACAATTACATGGACAACGAGATGAGATGGGGTATAGAAGGGATCGTAGAGATTGGGACATGAGGTAAATGACCTAGGGCATAATGAATCCTACGTGTAAGGCATGATTAATGTGTCATTAACCCGTCATTCCAAGATTAGGACCAAGTCCATTCCTCTGACCAGTGACACCACATTGTTTCATCCCATGATGAGCAACTATGAGAGTACTAGAACAACAAGGTGTATGATCACTTGACATTTTGTTCAAGGGAGGAGTGATTTTTGCTTTGTGGCACTTCCTTTTTCTACTTTTTTTTTCTTTTTCTCTCTTTTTTTTCTTTATTGAATCTAGAGAAGCCGCCAACCTTTAGGCATGGGTGCATGTCTTTCTAGTGGGACCCCTTAGAACAAAATTGGATTTTTGAGTGCCCTTTTTGATTACTCTTACTCCCATTTTTTGTTAGATCTACAAGGATCTTAGTACAACCACGTTGCATGATAACTCCCACAGACGTCACCAAAGGAAATCCTCAAGTCCCCTTGATGTCACACCCTAATCATTCCCTCTTGGTCCATCCTTCTTCATTATGGGTACAATGAACACAAAATTAAAATTTAAGTTTTAAGAATGTCAAGAATATCACTGTACCCTCGAACAAAACCTCTGATTTGTAGAGTGGATGAGTGGGTGTAATAGGCTCACTGTCCAAAGAATTGATCACTCGAGACTCAATAACATAGAATACACCTCAACCAACAATCCACATGAGTGTTTTATTTGTAGATGAGATTACTTAAAAAGATAAAAAGATAAAATGATAAAACAAGAAATTGAAAACTGAAAAAATGGAAAACAAAAAGTTGTAAAATTAAAGAAAATAAAAAGTGGTTATTAACCCTGCTTGTTACTAGAATGGGGGATATCCCCCATAAATAAACAGTTGAGGATGGTAAGGATTAATAAATGGAAGATGAGGATCCTTGCATGTTGGATATATTGGGACTTGGTCATACTTACCCCATCGTGGTTCACACACCTGATTATAGTAAGCATAGTGGGGCAATTTATAAGATGTAGTTTTCGGATAACGAGTTGACCCACTATGATAATTGGGACCATTATATGGTATGCAAGGATCAGGATGTCACCCTCCATGGCTGTATTCATTGGGCCATATGGTTGTTGGAGTGTTAACTGGTGGCCCTGATGAAGTAACACTAGGCATTGGGTTTGAAGAGAAGGATGCACCACGGTGTTGGACTTGTGCTGAGTTGGAGGATGCAATGGCCTTGGAATTGTGTTGTCCCTTCCTAGGGTCATTTCTAAAGAAGGGACACCTTCGATATTTCTGAGGTCTCTCATTACTGTTGGCAATAGTAGCACAAGTAATGTTTGAGGGTTGTTTCTATGGTTCAGGCACCTTAGGAACAGTTGGTGGCGATGTAGAAGGAGGGAAAGGATGAGAATGTTGAAAATTAGGAGAAGTGTAAGGTACACAAGGTGGTGGTTGTGTTGAGGACATGGGCTGATAGTATTGAGGAGAATAGTAATGCGGTGAGATAGAGTATGTTGACCCAGTTGAAGAAATAGGATGTTGAACTTGATAAGCATATGGATTCAGAGGATACGAAGGGTGTCTCTAGTTTAGGGATGGCTTCCCCCATGACTGGGATTGTTGTTACTATGATCGAACACAGTATCTCTATACAAACTCTGGGTGTAACATGCTTCCCCAATGCTGATATAGATGTAACAGGATTGGGCACTAGCCCCTGGGGTGATCGTACAGGAAAATATTACATTCATACGTATGATTGGCAGTTGAGCTCTTATGTTCTTCATCCCTTCTTCCTGATTGTCTAGTGATACTTTATTCTTATTCTTGGGTTGTTAAAACTCTATCTTCAATGATATTGATATATTCTCCACACTTTTTATGCATCCATTCCAGCATCTTATTGATCTTTGCCTCGACTTCCTCTAACGATTGTTGTACCAGCAAAGGTGGTTCTTTCCCCTTGTGGTATGTTGATTTCTCCTTTTTGTGATTATGGACCTTTGTTAAGTTGAGATTTTGGTCCCGTTGATGTTTTTCAACACTCTCCCATCTAACCATTTCTCCTTCTTCTTTTGCTACCTGCTTAATAAGCTCTTGGAATTGATGGGTTTGTAGTTCGTATAGTTGACCTTAGGCATACATCCTTAGGGTTTCTCTTGTTTCATCATGAAGCCCATCAATGATATGGTACATTAGCCTTTCCTCAGAGAACTCATGGCCTGGACAGTTGTTTAATAGTGCATAATATCTTTCTAAGGCCATGTTCAAGGGTTCATGTTGTGCTTGTTTCCACTCTTGGATTTGTTTCCTCAAGGCCAAAACTCTTGCGTATGTTTGATATCTTTCATTAAAGAATTCTATCATTATTGGCCAATGTCATATTGAATTTGGTTTTAACGATCTATACCCTACTTTTTCTTGGCCAACGAGTGTCATAGGGAAGAGCTTGAGTTTTTTCCAACCATTATCAATGTTGTTCCATGAGCAGGCATCATAGAAGGCTTGTAAATGTTGATGTGGACCTAAGTCATAGACTCCTGAGAAATTAGGGAAGTTGTTTAAATCGAGCCTAGGTAGACAGCTCTCTTTACGATGCCTACAGAAGATTCGAATAGCCTCTTGTATTTGTGTTAGGCCTGGAGTGGCTAGTAGGGATTCATCATCATCAGGTAAGTTATGCTTTTGGGCGTTGGGATGATCTTGCCTTCATTTATGTTTATAAGAAACCCCCACTTCAGATTGCGTACTCCAATCTCCATTATCAAATAATTCGTTGGTTCTCCAATGAATTGCCTCACTAGATGTGGCATTATCGTAGTCTTGTAGGAGAGGCATGGTTGTGAAATTATGTGTGAATTTGTATGTGACTTTTCGTAATTATTTCTTCTTCCTAAGAGATATATCGTGAATTCCTATATAGTGACCTTGTATGATATAACTAATCTAGATAACTAGCACTATCCCTGACAATGGTGCCAATGATGAGTGGCAAGGTACCCCTACACTCAACCATACAAATACGAGCGTTTCACGTAGGATCTGGTTGAACTCCGTAGATGGGCTAGTTGTGGTATCTAGACAGTTACTCATAGGTCACAGTTCGTTGTCTTCCCACCTAGACTAGTATTAGCTTTGTCACGTATGGTTTAGTCCATAGTGAGGTGTATGATGTGTTTGTACACTAGTACTACTCCTGGATATGATGGAAAATAATATTAACTAAACTAGGGGAGAGAGAGAGAGAGAGAATATAACTAGCCTAAGTGCAATAAGTATCTGTTTCTTAATCATCCATACACATCTTGGACCTTGTGCATGACTACCACTGGGATTACCAAGCGCATGGTCTAAGTACGCTACTAGGTTACCAAGTAATCACACTTGAATGCTCGTGATTAAGTCGTACTCATTCTGTGTTTAATAGGAGATAAGGGTGAAGAGATATTAACTAGGAAAGCAGTAAATAAAAATTAAATAAATAATTAAGCTAAGTGGATGCTGAAATGATGAAGTAATCTCAATCTTTATTGTCGATCATGTGCATGTCCAAGTACATCACACTCAAATAAGGATGCCGTACAATTACAATCACCACACTGCGGGCATGCACTGGGAGGAAAGGGTTGAGAGAAATCTAAACTTAAAAAATTACAATAAAATCTAAAGTCTAATGCCTAGAACAAGCAAAGATACCTCTTATTTAAGGAAATTGAGGTAGGCCATGATATCGCGTATGCGATATTGTAGCTGTGATATCATAGCCAGCAAATTCATAACTCATCACACCATAACTCCAATTGCACTAAAGTGCAAGAGCGGGGTGGGGGGGTGGGGGTGGAAGAAGGGGAAGGGGGGAGATTTAAGTTCAAAATTCAAATTTTAAAGTTCATGGGTTGTGTATCCCACTGTATGCCCTTACTCTTGGCTTGAAAATTGCATTAACGCTGAGTTCTGATGACTTTTGATACTTAGAAAAATATGTAAACCTTAATTCCCATGCATCCATGCTAGGGATACCATGCCCAACATGGATACATGCCTTCCAACTTCATAAAACCATTAAAACATAAACTTGTTACTATCTTTAGTAGTTAAAACCTACCTTTTTCAACCCTAGGTTGTGAAAGGGGGCTAGACATTGACAAAACTAGACAAGTCACACTAGGGTAACATTTCATAGCATGGAGGAAAGGTGATAACACCCATTCTTACCCCTCAACACCCATATAGTGCAAGTTAGATGCTTGTAGTGGGCCCCCATGACCTAAGTCCCCTCCAAGCACCCCTGGCAGCCCTAAAACCTCATCAATCCTAGTCAAAAGTGGTTGAAACTTTGGGATTTTATGGTTTCATGCTGAGGGAGGCCTCATCCATGCTAAGTAGCTTAGTGCTAGTGTGTATGGATGGGGGGAAGACCAAAATTACCTAAATTGAGTACCTATTAGCAATATTTCAAAGCCTAGTAGCTCCTTGTAGTCTCTGATAGCCTAGATTAACACTTATACAAGTTGATTTTCCATCCATGTCCTGTTCCACACTAGTGAATCCCCCCTCCACACTACCCAACATGGAACTAGTGTGGAAACCTAGGGCGTATGCATGAAAACCTAAGTTATGACCCAAAATAGCCAAATGACCTACTCTGGTGACCCCTAGACCTTGTTGGAACCCTTTGGAGCTTCCAAAGACCTCAAAGTAGTGAAAAATGACACAAAATTTCCATATCCCTCTCATCCATGCTAGGCCCATAATCCATGGATGGGGAGGGGTAAAGCTTAAAAAACCTCTCATATGCCTCAAAATTACCAAATTTTGACTCTAGGCATCAACAATCAACATTGACAATCCTATGGACACACATGAATAGACAAAACTAGAAAAAATTAGCAAAAAATAGGGTTCCCTAGTTCCTCCATCTTAGGAGCCACCTCTTCCATCTTGGCCAACATGGAAGCATGGGGGAACTTTTTTT
>MNCI01005950.1:126626-167643 GCA_015680685.1 Gnetum montanum
TTTTCCCAAATATGGAGGCTTCACTGTCAGTGTGGAAATTGCATGCCCTTAATGTGGAAGCAACATGAGCAAGATTTTTGTACTCCAATGACCTCAAAGTTGACCAACCACTCCAACAAGGATGGTATAAGGCTCAACATGGAAAATCTACCTCTAGTGTAGAAGGTGTTCCCATGTTACTATTTATAGTAAACGAAATTTCCATGGGGGTTTAGTACTTACTATATATAGTAGCCTCCCAAATTTGGGCACTCATCTCACCTATACGAGGAAAAAATTTGGAGCAATTTGTAGCTAATCTATCAGCCAATTTGTAGCAAAAATCATGGTCAAAAACCTGTAAAACTAAAACCCCAACACCTCTTTGAGGTTCCACACTTTTGCATTTCCAAGAACATAGCAATTTTGGCTTCTAAGAACTCTTGCAACCTTGCAAAAACATAGGTTCTTAGAGCTTCCTAGTGTGGAACCCTTACAATCCTGTTACCCCTTTTGCTACCCTTGAAAATTATGGATTTTTGGTCTCAACACTACATTTCTAGGATCCCCAATCCCTAAAATGGAGTAATATAGTAGCTAAATTTCTCACTTTTCTTACCCCCAGTAGTGACTCAAGTTGTAGATCTTAAGTTGCAATAGAGGAGGTTTAATAGCTTTAGGAGTAGCTAAGCACTCGGATCGTAAAGCAAATTACATTGACTTAAACGGGGTTTGAATTCCTATCTTAGTGAACCCTCTTTTATTCTCTCATTGGTAATCCTTGTACACATTTCTAATGTGATTCTTTATTTGTTTAAATAAAGTTTCAAAATCTCAATTTGTGTGTAATATATTTTGCTTTTCATTGCTAGATCTACATTCTTGTTATTTTCATCATTCATTTTGCATTTTATAAGTCCTTGGGTGATCTACCAGACCATCTAGGGCACCTAAAATTCCATTTTTGGAAGGCCCTAGGGATTCAAGATTGATGCTACTGCACTGGATCTATGGGTTTTCCAACGATCAATTTTTCCAGTTGTAATAGATGTCACCACTGCAACAACAATACCCTTATCGACAGGGAGATCCTTATGGATATTATGTCTAGTAGCCTATATCTCCTTGTGGCTCTACAAGCCATACTCCTTTTACTTATTACTACTACCCTCTAAAATATCATCGAATTTTGACTTTACAAGTTGAATCCTCCTCTACTTATCGTCCTCCCCATCAGCCTTTGCATTATCATATCATAAGTTGAAAGAGATAGATCCATGGATATGACAACATTAGATCTATACAGAATTCTCTATCAAGCTAAGGAGATAGCCATAGAGGAGATTTTATCCCAAACTTAAACAACTTGTTAAGGATAAAATTGAATAATTTCTTAAGACAAGATTCATCTATCTTGTAGTTGACATTGATTGGATGAGCCCACTCATCATTGCGTAAAAGAAAGGAGAAAAATGGAGAGTCTATATAGAATTTTGGTTGTTGAATATGACAACATGTAAGGATCATTTTCCATTGCCATTTGTTGACCAGATGTTGGATATAATTGCAAGGCATAACTACTAAATTTTTTTGGATAGTTATAGTAGCTATAATTAAATTTAGATAGCACTAGAAGATTTTCCCACAATAACATTACAAGTTCATGGGGGACTTTTCCATATAAAAAGATCCTCTTTGGCCTGTGTAATGCCCTATAACTTTTCAATGATTGCTATTTAGCATTTTTAGTAGTAGATTGGTAGTGGTATGGAGGTCTTCATGGATGACTTATCCACCTATGATACCAACTTTAAGCAAACCTTATACCATCTAGAGTAGATGCTAAAATCCTGTGTGGAGATAAACTTATGGCTTAATTGGTAGAAAAGCCACTTGATGATCTAGGAAGACATTGTTCTTGGGCATTGCATTTTAGGAAAAGGAATTGAGATAAACTCAAAGAAAGTATGGCTAATCCAAGAAATCACTAGATAGCCTCAAATTGTAAAAGATGTGAGATCATTCCTTGGATGTATTGATTACTATAGGTACTTTATTAAGAATTTCTTCAAGATTTCCAAACCATTGGTGGAGCTTATAAAGAAGTATGCATCTTTTAATTGGAATAAGAAATTCAAACAAGAATTTCAAAAGTTAAAGCAAAAGCTTGAAGAAAATCCCATTCTACATGCTTTAGATTGGTTTAGACTATTTTACATAATAACGAATGCATGCATTTATGCTTTGGAAGTGGTGCTTACATGATTGAATGTTCAAAAACATCCATATTATATCCATTGTGCAAGAAAAAACATTGTGGGTGCATAGCTAAATTACACCACCATTGAAAAGGAGCTCATGGAAGTGGTGTATGTCTTGGAAAAATTTAGGCACTATGTTTTGGAATATCAAATCTTTATGCACATTGATTATAGTGCTATCTATTTCCTAATGAATAAGCTAGTAGTGATCCCTACATCATATGGTGGCAAGTAATTTTGTAGCAGTCCAATTTGGCCATGGTGGATAAAAAGGAAACTAAGAACATGGTTGTTGATCACTTATCTTAGTTGATATGGGATAGAAATGAGGAGGAAGAGCCTTTATTTGATCAATTTCTAGATGAACTCCTCTTTGCTAAATCCATTGATGTTAAAAAGCCTAAGGGTACTAATTGGTATGATGATTTCCTCTCTTATCTTCTCATATAAGAGACTCCTATAGAATGAAACAATAAGAAAACAATAGTTTCTTTACTAGGTTAAGCATTACATGGAGATACAAGGTAACCTATACAAGGTTTGTGCTAATGACTTAGCTCAATGATGTGTACCTGATGAGGATCACTTATGCATCCTCCAGGATACTCATAAGGATCCTTGTGAGGACTACTATGTAAGAAGAAGAATGACTACAAAGATTCTCATGGTAGGATAATTTTGGTTAATAATCTTTAGGAATGCTAACCATTTCTACTATTTATATGAGCACTATCAAAGGGATGGAGAAATGACTGTATGAATGGAAGGGCCCCAACAGTGGATCAAACCACTAAAGCCTTTTGATCTCTAGGGCATTAGCTTCATGGGATCTATCACTCCCATGTCAAATAGGAAAGCTTACTTCATTGCTACGGTTGACTACTATACCAAGTGGGTAAATGTTACAATAGTATCAAACTGTACATCCACCACTATAGCATGATTTTTATAACAATAGGTGGTAAATAGGTTTGGTGTGCCAAGAGCATTTATTTTTGATAATGGAACTTGCTTCATAGGATCTAATTTTTTGAAACTAATGTAATTCTTAAGGGTAAAACATAAAGTCACAACCTCCTATCACCCCAAAGATAATGGTCTAGTTGAAGTTACCAATAGAACAATCACTAGGATACTAACATGAATAATTAGTAGGTATAGGAAGGACTAGAGTACCAAACTTAATGATGCTCTTTGAACATATTGTTCAACATGGAAAGTTCCTATCGACTGCTCTTCCTATGAGTTGGTGTACAGATAGTTACCCAAAATTCCAATTCAATTCTAACTCTATACACTCACAATAGCCTATGAGCTTGACCTCAACATTGATCTAGCACAAAAAGAATGAATAATGATACTTAATGTGCTAGATGAGAACCAACAAGTAGCCTTGATGATGAATAAAGTATACAAGGTACATTTGAAACAAGGTCATGATTCATGGATATGAAGAGTTAAATTTCAACCTGATGATAAGGTTCTTTACTAGAATCCCATGCATGTACCATAGCATACCAAAGTCTAAACATGATGAGAAGGATCTTATATCATAAATGCAGCTTTTTCTTCTAGAGCCATGACCATCTACCATCCATTGAGTTCTCATATATGTTTGTTGGTCAATATACAATAAGTTAAATCATTCTTAGAATATAGAGTAACCAACAACACTAACACCTTAGAATTGAGTCACTCTATTTTTTGTATCTCCTCCTCTTAACATAGTTGTAGCAAACATGGCCATCCAAACACCTTGATGAGGTTCACCAGTTTTTCACATTTTCTACTTTATATAGTTATTTATATGTTTATCATTTTCTTGTTATTCTATATATGTTTTCTTTTATAAATTTTATCTAGTTTATTGGAAATCTTAAATTTGGTTATTGCTACTACAAATTTGGAAGAGTATTATGATTAATTAAACAAAAGACCAATTTTTATCTTTGAAATATTTAATCTAGTAACACTTTGTCAATTTTTTGATGGTATCAAGTAGTGAGTTCATGACATCCATCCATTTCATTTATTTGATTGCAAATAAATATCCTATAAGCATATGGTTCTTTCACATTAAAACTTAAGAATTAATCAATGATATTGATAATTAATGAACTAGAAAAGAACTAAGTGGGAATGGAATAGGGTGTGACCTCAAGGGGATTTTATATGATTTCTCCCAATGTCATTCTTCAATTCTATAACATTTTACTAGTATATCATCCCTCCTACCATTGACCATAAAAGGAAGGATGTATTTGCATGGTGCTATTCTTATGAAAAAAAAAAAATAAACATGAAAACTCAAAGCACACCCCTTAGACTAAATAATGGACTACAAGCACTAGTTAGTAGGCTAGACAGACATGTCACCAAATAATGGACTAAGATCCTTTCTATTTCATTCTTCTTTTTTCTTCTTCTCTTGGAGTGATGGTTGTACTTTAGAATTGTCCTCAAATTTTGATTGATGCAAGGAGGGCATATGTTAATGCAAGATCATTGGAAGTGGGATGGAACTAGTCTTGATTTGGAAAAAATTAGTATTAGATCATCCTAATCACAAATTCCACTAAGAACCTTGTGTGACTAGTATGTTGATAATCTCTTTCACATCATCTCTCTCTACCATTTATTCATTCATGGTTGACCACCTCATTACCTCATATAATCCTTGGATAATTATTTCTAGGTATGAGGTTTAACTTAACATGATCATTTGTTATCCTTGGGGCCCACATACTCATAATGAAGTTTTGCAAGGATACATGAGACCTATGCTTGCTTTGGAGAGGACCTAGGTGCATCCATTTAGTCTAATTTTAGTTAAAATTTCTACCAAAGGTCCTTTGGCTCATCAATCATCTTGCGAGCATTCCATCATATAGTTTTTCTCTATTTAACATCATAACTTCATCCAAATATATGGAAATTGCTTCACCTAAGCTAAACCTACACTCTTCTATGTTGTTGTCATTATTAATCCGTCATTTTGGCTTCCATTAGACTCTTGTTTTGTTTCAAAACTCAATCAAAATTCCTCCATTTCATAATGTGAAAAATAACTACATATAGTTGTGTCAACATAGCCTCATTAATGTAGTGGGATGAGTCAATGCAACCCTAACAATGTAGTATAAAAAGTTTATATATACGTGTGACACTTCGGCTCATTTTTATCATTTGCAAATAGAGTTAGACAATTTTTTGTAGTGTTTAGAACCTAAGAACCTTCCAAGACTCATAACTCACACATTGCTTGATCATTTTCATCCATTTTTTGATCCTTAAACTACCAAAGATAAGCTTTACATCGTGAGACACACAAACCTTTGGTTTTTTGTGGAAAATGTTTTGAACTTTTTCAAACTCCCCATGATCAATCCATTGAAATAATATTAAATCAATCACCATAAAGGGTTAAGACCAACAAAAAACCTTCGATAGCTATATAATTAAATAATATTAAACTAGTACATCAAGCCAATATCACAAGTAGACACTTAAATGATCAACTCTTAATACCTGATAAATAAACATAATGTAATATAACAAGAAAGGTACCTAAATAACTAAAGGTTATGAACTAAAAAGTTAATCATGGGTTATGTTTGTGATTATAGATGGCATAAAAATGAGAATCACTAATGGAAGGGCCTTTGTAGCTTAAGGAAAAGTTACATTGAGGAGGAAGGGACCAATAGTAGCATCAATTGCAGTAACCCAAAGAGTATGTAATTGAAGGCACTCATGTCATGGAACCTCTTTGAGAGAAGTCCAAAGTGGAATCTATTCAATAGATTTCCATTATAGAGATAGACTAATCCAGGTAGGGTGAGGCTTCTAAGCCAAGACCTAACTAGAGGTCATCCTCACATAGACCTATTTGGAGTGCATTAGGACTAAGGAGATCTATATTTTTATCCTCCAAGAACTAAACTTTGGATACTTCTTGGAGCTAGCACCTGAGGAGGTCTAGACATAACTATAGGGGTCTCCCTTATGGCACATTCTTTCTAATAGCAGAGGATGGCACATGGAGAGACTTACTTGTTCTGGAATAACTAGTAAGGAGATGCATTTGTAAAAATAAAGGACATCACCATCTTCTAATTAGTTGAGGCCATAGTAGAGGCTCTCAATTTACCCAACGCAAGGATAAAGTTAGCTAAAATATCAATTTAGGTAAATCTAGAATCCAAAAAGGAGTGGGTCTAGCAATGCTGTGGTGGACTGTAAGGAGTGTGATGCCCTCACAAAGGTGGAGAGAACATACTTCAATATTGTAGTCTATTACCTAAATCCAATGATGAGGCACAATAAGGCAATGGCCTTCTCTACATGGGCATGCGTTGCTCTAAGTAGGAAATTCCTAATCACCTTATTCCAACTCATTTTCCTAGAGATCAAAAAGTGAAACACTCCAAAGAAAATTCATGTTATGAATGATAGCCAAAATTATTTATAATTAGGTGGAAAGATAAAGGTAGATGCAATTGCCTTATTTTCCCTAAAAGTATTGCATTATGGCTATGAATTATTGGAATTTAAGGTAGTTTTTAATGTAAAATATGAGATGTGTAGCCCATACACTATAAATATCATACATCCCAACTTGTGAAAGCTACAAAAATTCAATTATGCTAGCTTGAAGGGTATAAAAGTACTTCAAAAGCTACAAAACTTGAAGTCTTATCCTCGTACACTAAGCATTACAGTTCCATACATTGGACAACCTACAAAGACAATGTACAAGATTTGGATTTTAATTCCATACATTGGGTGTGGAAATAGGCAGCGTATAGAGGTAGATTATGGAGAATAAAAATTACCTAAAATTATTAGTATGCTACATGGAGTTGTTCTTGGTGCAATAGAATTTTCCAAAAATCTATTAGCAATCATGATAGAATTAACTACCAACAAAATAGGGACTCATGGCCTATTTAAGTAAATATCTATTTGATCGTAAGGTCTTTTGGAAAATTTGCATCTAGAACAAACTTGAGACTTTTAGAATAGTTTATATATGTAAGAGTCAGCAACTATTTTCTCCCCTAATACATATCACAATAGTAGAGAAAACTAATGGCAAGCAAAATTCAAAGGGTAGATTGTGCAAAATCTTGAAGGATAAATTTGACTATAGAACATACCTTGCCAGTTGTATCGAGTTCCAAGAATTTTTCCCTAAGGTCATGGGCATTAAAATTTTAAAACTTGTATTCTTTGAACTTTAGTTTCATGAATTTTTCATCATTTTAATACAAGTTTGTAGTTTTGTTTATTGGCCACATTTTGCTTTACAATTCTCTACCTTTGGATATAGCATGTAAAATGCCTTTTCATAGGCTTCAAATGTTTATTACACACATTGGTAATAGATTTATAAATCCTTGAGTGATCAATAAGATCATCTAGGGTGCTTCAAATCCTTTTTGCAAGGCTTGTAGATCTAAAGTTAAAACTATTCTGTGCTAAAATTTCTTGAATCTCCAGCATCCAATTCTTCAAGTGCTATAGTTTTCTAGTGCTAGAAGGAGGGCCTCTACTCAACTTCTTCACTAAAAATTGCTGTAAATTTTTCTGTTAGCATTGGCTTTAGTTCAGTGTATAGGCTACAATTTATTTTAGCTTTATTTAGTCTTTACAAAGTCTTCCTAAAGTTCAATGTCTCCTGCAGTGTCTCTTGCACTGCCTTTCTAGTTGCACCCTACATTGAAAATACTTGTTTATGCCATTCATGTTTTACAATTTTTTGGCCATTTTCCTTTAATAAGTTTTTAGTGAAAAAATTTTCTTTGCAGTGCACTATAGTTAAGGTTGTGCAATCTTATACAATGAGATTACTTCATATGCTAGAATTACCTACATCATATGCTAGGATTGTCTCATATGCTAAGGCTCTTATATGCTGAAGCTCCCACACAGACTCTCATAAGCACCTTGTTTATGCCTTTTCATCGTTTCACAATATTACCTCATAATATAACACACATTGTCCCTAGCTAAGAAGTTATTTGCATTTATGTTTCTAAGGATCTAGTAGAGATAGTCTCTAAGGAGACTTAGCCTAGACTGCTTTTACTCAAACATTATTGAAGAATATTAGAACTTCATCTATGCCAAAATTCAAGCAAGTCTTCTCATCCCATGTACAAAAAATGAATTCAAATGTGAGTTTGAGATAATTCATTGAAACAAGGAGTACAACCCTTTTTCCTATGACCAAATAAAGTTAATAAAGTTCCATATCTACATGCTAGCATAGCTTATGAACATAGATGAATTGAATGGGGAAGTTAATTCAATGTAAAGCCAAGAAGAATAGGATAAGTTTGAGGTAGAGAAAGAGCTAGAAAATTTTATTGGAAACCTCTTCCAACAATCTAATTCCTAAGCAACCATTCTTATCTTTGTGTCCCTAATGTTCCCTGTGAGTGAGGTATCTCAATCCCCTATGTATCTCATCATGTTTGGCCCAGTGCCTATCATTGCTATGTACCAACCTAAAAATGTGTCTCACTCTACATCATTGTTCTCATGAATTCCTTTCATAGCACAACCTTACTCAGTTTGCCTAACCCTAGTCATGTCTACAACATCACCATCCTTGGCTATACTAGTGGGACCTAAAACACCATAAAGAAAATTCATGTTACAACCTATGCATAAAACCATTGTAATTTGGTGTAAAATAATGGTAAATACAATTGCCTTATTTTTCCTAGCACTTGGAATTGTAACCTTCACCATTGAACTTGAGGTAGGATCTTATTGTAAAATGTACAATTTGTACTTCACAAGCTACAATCTCACATAATATAACTTATGGAGGCTAAAAAATGCTTCATAAGTTGTTACTACATCACTTTCTAAGTGAAAAAGTTATATCATGCATGTACCTAGGCTTGGGAAGGCTAAAAATACCTTGGGAATCATCAGAGAGGGAGTAAAGAGTTTCAGAAGCATAACTTGGAACCTCTGAAGAACATAGTTAATCATAGGACACACTCTTTTGGCTCCACCAGCATCTAAACAGCATCTATTTAGCTTTTGATCTATTCAAAGCACATAAACTTGTACTCAGTTGAAATTTTTTCTTACAACACTTTATTAATTTAATAAAATATTATAGTTCATTTGTGCATTTCAATTTTATTTTCATGTTTTCTCTAGCATTAGATTTGTATTTTCATTAAATTTATTTACCTCAATTATGAATTTTAAGTCATTGGGTGATTTGCAAGATCATCTAGGATGCTTTAGATCCCTTTTTTGAGGCCCATGTGATTTGAGGTTAAATTTTTTTGCTAGGAATCTTTGGTTTTCTAGCACCAAATTTTTCTAGTGTTATAGTTTTTGGTAATAGAAGGAGGACCTCTACCCAAATTTTTTGTCCAATGCTACTTTGTCTACTTCAAAATCCATTTTTACTAGTTTAAACCTCCAAAATTTACATTGGAATTTTTCTAAAAATCTACACAACCCTTTGTTTTCTTGCAACCTTTAAAACAAACATGTTTATTATAGTTAGTTTGGGTGTTCTTAAAATTTCACAACAACTATTGGACTTTTATAAGCCAACATATTTCTTAGGGAACTTGCACTCTCTACCCACTAAAATTTGCCATTGGGATTTCTAGGAACCTAGCATATTTTTGTAAACCATCATCCACTTGCATTTGTGAATTTTTTTCATTATCTTTTTCCATAAAACCAACATATCTTTTCCTAGGAAAACTAACATATCTCTTTCAAGAACCACTCAGCATATTTTTCCATAAGAAAAATACCCACTTATTTTTTGGGAAAGTACCATCATATTTGACATAAAGAAAAAAATTAGCATATTTTTTCCTATATACCTAGTGTATTTATTACTAGATAACCTAATTTATCTTTTCAACAAAGCCAAAACTAGCATACTTTCCCACTACAGGTTGGGTGGACTGAACTAAATGTAGAAATTGGAAGCTTACTTTGACATTTCTCACACCAATTGTTTTTACTAATAAATTGTAGTGTAGCCCTTATTCCTTGCATTTCAAAATCCAAAAATTTGAAATTATTTAATTTTGAATTTTAACTAATGTAGTGCATAGCATTATCATTGCCACCTACACTACACTTGCAGTTGCAGTTTTTATGATTTTCATAACTAAAACTATTTATACACTGGGCAGTTCCACCTATTGGAACTATTAATTTAAAACTCAATTTAATATTCTATTAATGCCATTCCAAAAATCAACTATGTAGTTCATTTAATTGATAAACATGGCTTCTAGTCAAGACATAGTGCATGTATATGACCAACAAGACCTAGCTGTTGTTAAGCATAGACAATCGCTCAAGTAGAGGGATCAAAGCCCAAACTTTACTATAATAAATGAAGAATATTATAATTTTACATGTGATAAAATTCAAGTAGGCCTACACATGCCAAGCATATAATTTGAATTTAAGCATGAGTTTGAGGTAATCCATAGAAATGAAAAGAAGTACATCCCCATCCCCTATGAAAAAAAAAATTGACTAACATCCATATGCACATACCAACCCAAGTAATAGAAATTGATGAGTTAAGTGAGGAAATTGACTTGAAGAGTCACCATGAGGAGCAAGATGAGTTTGAGGTTGAACTAGAACTTGACACCTTCATTGGAAGATTTTTTCAACAATCAACTCTCCAAACTACTACACCTAGTTCAGCCTCTCTTGTATCTTTTATGGGTTAGATTCATTAACCTTATTCTTCACATACCCATCCTGCCATGTTTGGGTCAATGCCCATCATTGCCATTCACTAGACACAACCTGTGCCTCAATTGACTTCACTCTTCTCATCTGTGTATTTTGTGACATAGCCTCACTATGCATCATCATCACCTGTGGTGTTCACCATGACTCATTCCTTCTTCATTTCAATGTATCCCTCAGTGGGACCCTAAGTTACTCAAGCTTCCTATACCCCATTTCTTCCCTTTGTCTCTCAAGTACCTGTGTAGACTTCATTTTCACTATTTATCCCTCCTACAACCATGATCCCACAACCTCTTCTATCCTTTCCATTATCCATTACAAGATCAAAAGCCTTCCTATTTTTCCTAGAACCATTTGTACAAAGTCCCTAGCCTACCAAAATACCTCAAGGCTTGGATTAGGCCTTCCAAATGATCCAATACCTCATAGAAGAGTTGTGCAAGCTTAGGTCCTCTACAACATGGACAGTTAAAATAATGAACTTCTACTAAGATGATTCCATTAGTCTAATCATCCCTTAAATTACTCTTTTATCAAGCATTCCTATACCATAGTTTACCAAGTATAATAGTGAGGGTGATCCCAATGCACACCTCATCACCTTCTGTTCTAAGTGCTTATTACTATAGGCTTAGCCTCATACCATCATGCATATCTTCCCTATGTCCCTTACTAGGAAAGCTTTAGACTGGTATCATGCATTGCCTAGAGGATCTATTACCTCATTAGAAGACTTTATTTTACAATCTATGAATCATTTTAAGTATAACTTAAAATCAAACACCATCCTAGATCAACTAATAAAAATCAAATAGGGACCTCTTGAACCTATTCAAAAGTTTATCCAATGATGGAATGCTTTGCTTAAAGAGATTCTTGAGCCTATAGCTGAAATCCACTTTTTTGGACATTTTCAAAGGGGTTATCAATGAATTCATCAAGTCCAAACTACATTATTTAGACTTGTCATCCCTTAGCTAGGCTTTCTCACAAACTAAAAACATAGAGGATGCTACTGAGGCTAATCATGACCCTACCTACGTAGCATATAAGAATCAACACACAAGGAAGGATAATGATAGGGGAAAGTAGAACCATGTAGCTATGGCCACTATGGCCAACGAAAATAAGACTTCACAAGGACCAAAAAGAAAGTCAATATAAGGCCTCTACCTAGCATTAAAGGATGACCTCCAGAAGATGATAGACTATGGAGAGTTGGTGTCGAATGAGCCAACTCTTTAAGCACTAATAACAACTCATATACCATTGCCTTATTCATAGAAACCAAATGGTCTAATCCTCCTAGGGAACCATTTTTCATCCAAGTACCACCATGGTCCCAAAATGGAAAGCCTAGAGAGCCCTTTGTCATACGGGTACCACCCCCTCTAGTTCCTACAAAGACTTTCATCATATGTGTCCCTCCTTTAATGGAATCAACTTCACAACCAAGACCATGAATTGCTAATCGTTCAAAGCCTAGGGAACCATTTATTATCTAGGTCCCTTCACCTTCAACATGTAAGCCTATAACGACCCATGACCAAAACCCACCTATAGTGGCACACAACTTAGAGGTTAGTAAGGAATCATCATTACAATAGCAATGAAATCAACTTTTTGCCAAACCAACAATGAAGTCCACTAAAGGTAACTAGTGAAAAAAAACTTTGAAACAACCTACACCAAGACTAGCTATAGCTAATGAATTATGGTTTTCCAAGCTTCAATATCCAGTACACAATATCACATATGCGGTATTGTGACCTAGATACGATATTGTATATGCAATATCGTGATTCCTGTGTTAGCCTATAAATGCAGCACTTAAATGCATAGTGAGGAATTAATTTTTTGGGGAGTTAGAATTTTTTTTCTTTTGGATAGTTTAGTTTTTAGTTTCTTTCTTTCAAGCTAGTTATTCTCAATGCATGCCTATATTGTGATGTTTATAATTGTATGACACCTTTGTTCAAGTGTGACGTACTTGGACACGTGCATGATCGGTAATAAAGATCAAAATTACTTTCATCATTACAGCATTCACTTAGATTAATTTTGTTGTTTTAATTATTTAATGCCTTCTTTAGTTAATAGTTGATTTATTATTATTTACTCTTCCTATCATTAAGTAGAATGTGTACACCGTAATCACAAGCATTTAAGTGCGAATACTTGGAATTTAAGTCCAAGACATGTATGGATGATTAGGGATACCATCACCATAGGCTAATTTATGATTTTTCTTCCATTATTAATTTAATCAATTTATATTTTCTATTATTAAAAGTTACATAGAATTAGGACAACATTATATGCCTCACCCTGGACTAAACCATATGTGACAAAGTTACCACTAGTCCAAGTGAAAAGATAGCGAACTGTGATCAATGTATAGTTGTCTAGGTGCCACAACTAGTCCATCCATGAATTTTGACCAAATAATGTGTACATGATTATATTCATATGGTTGAGTGTAGGGGTACCTTGCCACTCATCATTGGTGTCATTGCCAGGGATAATGCTAGTTATCTAGATTAACGATATCGCTGTAAAAGGGTATTAATAATATATCTTTCGAGAAGTATTCAAACACACTCCATGAATCAACAAAAATGTCTTACTCACATGGAAATGATTATGAACCATATAGCACACCTATTCATTCAAGAAATAATGAGCTATATAATGAAGAAGACTGGAGTGATTCACCTTATGAAGGGATTTTTCATGACCATGGCCACCCTAATGACACTTAAAGACTACATTCACCTAAGGTAGAAAATCTTGAAGAAGATGACATCAGTCCTAAACTAGGGAGGGAATCAAGGCCTAAGACCTCCTTGATACTTAGAAATGATAAACGAAGGAACTGAGAAGAACATTATAATCCTACCAGTTCCTCCTTTCCATCTTCCCCCTCAACTTTAATGTCTAGTTTTGATGAAGATGAACTTAGGTATAGGGATAGATCTTCACAAAAGGGTCAAAATAAAAGCAAAAATCAAACCTATAGACACACTCAAGGTCATTAACATGAACACAAGTTCCATTGTCACCAGCGATTAAATAGAGATTTCAATCACAACTTGTCTGACGATGATAAATCCTTGTTAGTCCCTAAAAGCATAATGTACATCATAGAGGCCATTAAGATGTCTCACAGGCATCACAAGAAGATTCAACTACCTAAGCTTGACCTAAATAATATTCCAAAATTTTTAGGAGGCTATGATTTAGATCTGCAACATCATTTACAAGCCTTCCATGATGCTTGCATGCTCAACAATGTTGATAGTAAATGGAAAAATCTTAAGCTCTTCCCTTGGACACTAATTGATAAAGCCAAAGTATGGTATAGATCATTGGAATCAAATTTGATTAGACGATGGTCAACCATGTTGGAACTTTTCATTAAAAGATACCAGACCTATATGCATGTGTCCGCCTTGAGGAGACAAATCCAAAGATGAAAACAAGAACAATAGGAATCCTTGGACATGGCCTTAGATAGATACTATGCCTTACTAGATAAATGTCCAAGTCATAGGTTCTTTGAGAAAGAGTAAATACTTCACATTATAGATGGGCTTAGCAATGAAACAAGGGTGAACCTTAGAAAGTATGCCCAAGGAAAACTATATAAGCTCCAAGGCCACTAAGTCAAAGAACTAATAGAGCATCTGGAAAAAGAAGAAAGAGAATTATCTAAATGGGAGAATGCCAAAGCATTTGAGTGGGACCCAACTCTAGAAATAACAAGGGTCTAGAACTACAATGAAGAGGAAACACCTAATTTTGAAAGGGTGATGCAATTCCAACCTTTGCCAATACAAAAATCGATAGATGAAATTAAGGAAAAGCATAACAAGATGACCGTATGGGAAAATGAACAAAGTGTGAACTTAGAAGACACTACCAAGGAGAGGGTCATCCAAAATAAACCTAGCAATCACAATAGATAGAGAGCACAAAAATTAGAAACAGTTAAGAATACTATTCAACAACCAGGGAGAATGGCTAAGGGTAATGAGGCCAAAGGCTCAACTATAGATAATGAGGATGGATGTGATGTCTATTTATATGACCATCCAAAGGGCCATTGTCCAATCTTGTCACATCTATATGAGCATTGGGTAGGGAAGCTACACCCAAAATTCATATAGAGGTATTGGTTTAGGCACATCCCTATTTCACAAGGTAATTATGGACAACCCCATAACCCATTGTACTATCCTAAGGGGAGCTATTACTAGCCTCAACAATTTGCTCCACCACAGTGGAAAAACTTATACACATGGAAAAGGCCACTGTCTAGCCAGCCACATCCTCCTTATTTGCCAAAACTGAATGCCTACTATGTTCAACATCCTATTTCTCTAACCAGTTCTGAATCCTCTACGTCTAATCATTGTTGTCACTCTTCTGAGTACCATTGATCCATGTCTTCTCCTAAGGGATCACCACCTCATATTTCTCACACTTTTCCTCACCCTCGATATTCTCATCCTTCAGCTCCTTCTACACTGTTATTAAATGTATCAGATGGTTTTGCACCACTGTGCCAACCAACAGATGTAACTTGTGCTACAACTATTAATGCAAGTAGGTTCCCTCTACAATGTTAGAAGCATTCCTTCTTTAGGCATAACCATAAGAAGAAGAATCATACTTTTAAACCAACTTCACCTTCTAAACCAACCCAAGGAAAATCTTGTGCCACACCTTCCTTAGCCCCATTAATAGCCCCTGTTACTATATCAAGGCCTCCACGTCACACTTCAACATCCACATGATCTAGTGAATTCACTAATGTGAAAAGACACACAAACCCATGCATACTACCATATAGTCAAGGATGCCATAGTGGGTTGGATTTCCCTCATAATGTACACACACCATCTAACCTAGCCCACTATGCTTTCTATAATCAGGTGTGTGATCAACGATTTCTCTACCTAGCCACCATAGCATTAATAAACACTCAGTGGTTGGGGCATGATGGGCCCCTAACATTTCATACATGCATGGACCCTATTCATCCACTTATTAATCCTAGCCACAACCAAATGTTTAGTTGTGGGGGTCATCCCCCATTCTAATTTCTAGGATTCTTAAGTGTTATTTTATCTTTTTGTTTTACAATTTTTTGTCATTTCTCTATTTATTTTACTTTTTCTAATTGTTGTTTTCAATTTTCCATTATAATCTTGACTATGCATAAGTTGATCATGTTTCCCATTAGGTGAGGTTTTTCTCTATGTTTGCTAGTCATAAGGGATTGATTATTTGGGCATTGAGACCACGAAATCCATCCACCTATTCCATTAATAAGAGTTTCATGCTTTGATCACAATGATAATCTTTTTAATCATCTAACTATAAATAATTTGATAATCATTGTGCCTGGAGAGACGAGTGAAGGACCAAGGTGGAATGACAAGGGTGTGACATCAAGGGGATTTGTAGATCCTCTTTGGCTACTTTCGTATGTTCTATCATGTTACTAAGGTTGTAACTATGGGTCCCACTAGAAAGACATGTACCCATGCTTGAAGGTTCTATCATGTTACTAAGGTTGTAACTATGGCTATTTTGTAGATCTAACAAAAAATGGGAGTAAGAGCAACTCAAATGACACTAAATAAACTTATATGGGTCCCACTAGAAAGACATGTACCCATGCCTAAAGGTAGGTGACTTCATAGAGCCAAACACAAAATGAAAAGAGAGAGAGAAAGAGAAGAAAGAGAAGAAAGAAAGAGAGTGAGCCATTATGACACTTCTCTCTTGCTCCTCCCTTGAACAAAATGCTAAGTGATGTTACTCCTTGCAACTCAACTCTGGTAGGATTATGGTTGTTTGTCAATTGGATGAAGCATTGCAGTGTCATTGCAATGTGGTATGGACTTGGTTTGGAACTTGGAAAGCTATACACATGGTTATTTAACCACTAATTACACACATCATTAGAAACCTCATTTCTTGATTTCCATGATCCCTTCTGTGTCCATCTCATCTCGTTGTTTGAGTGTTCATAACTTATGGTTGGTGTAATGTAGAGTTATTATCTCAACTTGATGGTTTTAACATGTGTGTTTTGTTCATAGTTATATGTTACATTCAAGTTCTCTAGTGCCCATGGACATTAGATGTGTGGTTCCACAAGGGCATCATAGGCTAGAGCTTGCTTTGGGGAGGACCCACTTGTGTAACTTTTGTAACTTATCCTTGTCATACATAACACATTATTTTACACCCTTCGACTACTTACCTAAGCAAACTATCCTTTCTCTTGTCATTTTAATCAATTTTTCTTAAACAATTACTATACACCCTTCATCCTAGTCCCTTTTCACATATTTTCATATATGATCCCACCATGACATACTTCTAGTGCCTTAAAATCAAATTTCTAAATACCCCAAAAGCTTCCAATTTAATCTCCAACCCTTCATTACATATCAAAAATTTATTATTCCCACTCAATCTCTATGATGCGATACTGGGTACCCGATATTGGATATGCGATATTGCATCTCCCTTAGCTATATATACTAACGACCCTGCCTACTTCAAGTTCATTTTTTTGATTTAACACTAGGGGAGTTATTGAAATTTTCCTTTACAACTTAGAGCTTTACATCCCCATCTTCCAAGCACAATATCTTGCTCTCTAATATTCTGATTTCAATTTTGTCTGATCCTAATTGAACCTAGAGTGTTCCACTTAGTCGTGGAGGGGAGGGGGTGAGGGAGTGTGTGGATACTATGTAGAAAGTGTGCATATTTTTTTTTGAAATTTTCCATTGTTTGAAGGATATCATAGGGGTAAGAAATTTAATGTTTACCAAAGAAACATTCTATGTTTAAATGCTAAGCTAATTTTATCAATCACCCAAGCCACCCAAATGATTGTAAGGTTCAACAATAACACCTTTTGGAGCCACTTCTCTAAAATATTTCTAACTCTAAAAATCACACTATGCAACTATGGACTGTTAATTAAGGCAATGAGTAAGGTATGAATTGATAAAAATTTCTCTACACAACCTTAGTAACAATGAATTTTGTGTGATTACAGATGGCCCCAAAAAGAGAAGATCAAGCAGGACCTTTCCAAGGAGCAACTAAATGCCTGAGAGGAGGTAGAGGCCAAGAACCTTACATAGAACATGCAGAGAAGGAGGCCCACTCATTCAACATTCATCAAAAAACCCCTATGATAGTGCAATCTAGCCATGCAAAAGGTGGTGAAGTTAGAGCCTTAGAACTAGGGCAACATCTTACACTATCCCTAAAATGTCTCCAAGCCATTCAGGAGAAGTCCACCTTTGTAGCTATGATTGTGGAGCTCAATTTTAGGCCTTTCACTAAGTTTTCCCCTAAACCAATGAAGACTCAACTTAAGGCATCTTCACTATGGCCCATTCTCTTGAAAAGTGGTGACTAGTATTTAGGTAAAACATACCAATTCTGGCATGGCAAGGAGAAAGGCACAATTTCCAATGTAGTTGGTGTTTCCATTGATTTTTTTGTAAAGGCCATTGCAAAGGTTCTAAATCTTCCTAACAAAGGACTAAAGGTTTCTCACTTGTCCACTTGCTTAGACACAAATGCAAGAAAATTATTGTTGAAATGGGCTTATGAAAATGAGAATAAAGTTTATGAAGAATTAACCATGGAAGAGAGGATTTAGTTTAAGATTGACACTTATCACATTTTCTCAAAAAAAGGTTTAAAAAGATTATCTACTTATGAGGTGCAGGGTAGTGAAATTTTGATGGAAAAATTTAATGCGAATCTACCCCATTTATATTTGACAGAAATATTAATGTGATTTGAATAAAGAAAGATAGGGAAGCTTTCCTTGCCTTATCCTTGTCTCATCAAGAAGCTATGGAGATATGTTGGAATCTTGGGCTATACGAATGATGTTCCTAGAAAAGAAAAAAATGCTTCATATGCTAAACTACTCAAACTTCTGGCATCAAGGAAAGATGTTGGCAAGAAATTAAAGCAAGAAGAATAGTGAAGGGTTGGGCCCAATGTGCCTCAAATGGTAGGACGTAGCCAACAATAGGAAGCTAGGCCCAGCACACAACCATAAGTCAACAAGTTTAACAATCGCCATTGTTGCAACAAGACTATCAGTTGTCTATCAGTTCCCTCTAAACAATCACTGAGATGGTCAGTTGGCAAATTCATGATGCCAAAAACCTATTCAAGGTCATCGACGATGTCATGTAGCTCACTATTTTGGCTGACCCTGAAAGTGGACACATTTCATTAATTTTAGGAGGAGAGTCCTAGTGGTCTCAATAGATCTCTAGGAATGCCACATCCTTCCAAGTCATATTAGAAACTAGTGAAGGTGCCATAGTTGTGGTCATGTAGCACCAGGATGTGGCAGGTGCAGTAGAGATGGTTGTAGATCACATCAAAGAATTGTTTAACATTTTTGTTATGCCACTAGAAAATTTCATAAGAGCATGTGATGCACAAGTTTTGGTTGGTTCCTTAATGACTGCTACAGAACATAAGGATGTTTTGGATCACTTACTACAAATAGAACAAGTTATGATATCCTTGTTTGACATCCACTAGGATGTCATAGTAGCACAATCAGATCTCATTTTCAACAAAGGAAAATTGGTCATGGTTGAAGTTAGGACCAAGCATGTAGAATTAGAGTTGCAAAGACTACAAGAAAAGATCGTCATCCTTCCCAATTTAATGCAGCTGACCAATTAGACATTTTTAGAACCAAGCAAATGAATAAATTTTTGGAAGAAAATAAAAAGGTGGAAAGGGAGAAAGAACAAGCTGATTGGGATGCTTCAAAGGCACAAGCTCAAATGTACACACATGCTAAAGCTATCAAGGCATTACAAGAGGAGAATAAACAACTTGTTGCTAAAAATATTTGGTTGATGATAGTTGAAAAATAGAAGAATGTTCTTGAAGAAAGTTTCCAATAGATTCAAGAACAATTAGTTTGGGTAAACCAAGATATGAATTGCTTGGCCAGGGAGAATAGAACCCTTTCCATGGAGGAGGTCCACACCATCCATCAAAAGACAATAATAGAGATAATCACGTGGAAAAATGAGATCAGGAAGCACGAGAAGTTAAAAGAACACTTCTATGATTAGGTGGGGATGTACAAGGAAATCATTAAAAAGGAGATTCATATGCCTAAGGCTCACATTAACTCTTTTAGTCCTCAACACACTGAATGACATGCTATACTGGATAATTATGCCTTTGTCCACCAAGAAGAATTGAAAAGTTAGGAACTACAGATTTAGGACTTAACAAAGTACATGGAGTTGGAAAATTTGCAATATGCCAACTTGGCCATGTTAATAATAGGGCACTCGAGAAATGAGCTTGACAAGTAGGTAGCTACAACTTATGCTAAGTATAAGAAATAGTTTTCCGAACATAAGAAAACATTATAAAAATTAGAGGTTGCAAACTTTGAATTAGAAGTGGTCAAAGAAATCTACCATGACCACAAAATATGTAGCAACAAACTTGGCTCGAAAGCTAATAGATTACTAGGAATTATGAGATAAAGCTAGAGCCTATGAGGAGGAATGATGATAGTTTGCTACATGGTATGTAAAAGCAAATTAGATGTTTCCATAGTTGCTATGTCTGTTGGAGGTGCTAGCTCCATCAAACATGGGAACATCAGCATGGATTGTGCATGATCCTTACATAGAAGAAGAGAAACTATAGAAACTTCTCACCTATTAACAATCTCAGAGGCCTGTAGGGCTAGACCAAGGGAAAGCACCAATGGAGGAGCCACCACCTTCGAGAATCACATGAGATCCAACATTTTGCATTTTTGTATTTTGTGTTTGTGTATTTTTTGTTTTCCATATTATGACATGGTTAGTCAGTAGTAGTCAATAATCCCATACCTTCATCATGTTTTGTAAGGGGCTCGTTTCTCATTGTATTAACTCAAGGATAAGTTTTCATTTAGTCATGGGGGTATGATGAATTGCAATTTTCCAGGCTTTGATATCAAATAGGTGATATCATGGCCTAGATACGATATCGTATATGTGATATCATGATTCTTGTGTTAGTCTATAAATATAGCAGTCAGACGCACAATGAGGAACTCATTTTTTGGGGAGTTAGAAGTTCTTTTATTTTGGATAGTCTAGTTTTTAGTTTCTTTCTTTCAAGCTAGTTATTCTCAGTGCATGCCCATAGTGTAATGTTTGTAATTGTATGGCACCTTTGTTCGAGTGTGATGTACTTGGACACGTGCATGACTAGCAATAAAGATCAAGATTACTTTCATCATTGTAGCATTCAATTAGATTAATTTTGTTGTTTTAATTATTTAATGCCTTCTTTAGTTAATAGTTGATTTATTGGTATTTACTCTTCCTGTCATTAAGTAGAATGTGTACACCTTAACCATAAGCATTTAAGTGCAAATACTTGGCACACCCAACAGTAATCCCACAAAGTCGAAGATGTGTACAGATGGTTAGGGATGGATACCATTGCCATAGGCTAATTTATGTTTTTTATTACATTCTTAATTTAATTAATTTATCTTTTCTATTATCAGGATTAATGTAGAATTAGAAAAACATTATATGCCTCACCCTAGACTAAATCATACATGACAAAGCTACCACTAGTCCATGTGGGAAGATAGTGAACTGCGATTAATGTATAACTGTCTAGGTGCCACAACTATTCCATCCACGAAGTTTGACTAGATCACATGTACATGCTTGTATTTGTATGGTTGAGTGTAGGGGTACCTTGCTACTCATCAACACCTATGGAAAAGGGGCCCAAGGCAGATATATTGCAATCTAAGCCACAAACTATAGGAAGGATGGAGGAGGTTAGAATCACTAAGGCTGAAAAATCATAAGCCAAGAGACAAAATTTCCTCATAATTATGGAACAAGACAAATGATCACTTAAATAAAAGAACACATCATCAAACTTGTATGACATAGTCATGACTTCACTTGCTCATAGGGACACACTAGCTCAAGTGTTAAACTCTATCCTTATGAGTGGAGGCATGCTCATCAACAAAGAATCTATTTACTCTATCATTGAGCAAGCTTCACGTAGGGGAAATAGGTACCAACCAATGCTCAAATTTCATGATAGTGAGGTGAAGATTGACTCTAGAAATAGAGAAGTGCTATCTACCCCTCTCCTCATTACTATACATATTGGTAGATACAAGATTCATCATGTTCATGTAGATGATGGAACATTAACTAACATGGTACCATTTTCTATTTTTGACAAGCTAGGGCTAATCAAGAACATTCAAGAAAATACTAATTAAGCACTCAAGTTATTTAATGAATTATGAGTAGTGGTGTGAGGTTTCATCTTGGATTTTGTAGCTAGTGAGCAATTCCCTACAACCACCAACTTCCTAGTAGTCGAAGAGACACCCAACTTCAACTTGATCCTAGGAATGCCATGGTTAGAGAAGCTTTAGGTAGCTTCATCTCCTATAAACTAGGAGTTTCATTTACCATACAAGGGAGGGAAAATTGTGATCTGTGGGGATAAGATGTTGGTATCATTAGTTAACTATGATAACATTGACTGAGGTTTGGAGGTGGACTTTCAAGAGGAGACAGCTAGAACTCAAGCTAGGGCTAGTACCAAAAGCAAAACCAACAATGAGAATAACTATAATGCTAGCAATAGAAACTCTAAGATCCTAAACAATAAACAAGAGTACCTACCAATTTCCATTTTGAATAAGAAGAATAGTGAAACACCACAAAATTTCGAGCTTGGTACCTCCCCAGCAAGAAGCAGGTCCCTAGGATCCACGAACGGCCACGGCTACATTTGGTGTCGCACAGTGCAACTTTGGGAATCAAGAGGCTTAGTTTTCACTAAGTGTGCAGTACCAGCATATACGCCCAACATATATGCCTAGCATCAATAGTGTATACGCTCAGTGTATATGCCCAGCATCAACAGCGTATACGCCCGACATCCCCAGCGTATATGCCCAACGTAGACATCCAACTTACATGCCCGATGTACACGCCTCACCTGTACGCTCGGCACCACAGATGCACACGCTCGATGATGGAGTCTTAATGACAGAATGAAGACAGCACCAAGGAGCAATAATTGAAGCAAGTTAACAACCATCAGCGTACTCGCCCGGCGTATACGCTAAGCCATTTTCGGCTTGTACGCTCAACGTGTACGCCCAGCGTCCATAGCATCTCCACCCAAGTTCACACATGCCCAGCACGTCCAGCGTATATGCCCAGCATGTACACCAGCCAGATGTAGCGTATACGCCCATCAGATGTAATATGTTGTATATTTGTAAATTGTATGCACCCGGTAAACGTGCCACGTGTCTCCTAACCCAAGTCTAGCATAATAACCGGTATAAAACCCCACTTTTCCACTTCACCAGGAGGGTTGGCAAAAATCCCAGAGCATACCAGAGACATTTACGCTACGCACCAGAGCTAAAAACCCCCTTACGCTAGAAAGCCCTGTACGCCGTGCACACAGTCTCTATGCTCCACCTACCATGCGAACCCGCCGAGTCATCCCTGCATCCACCGTGGCTTTTCGTCCACCTTGTGTTCATCACAACTGCGTTAGACCGGTGCACTGTACTTTGACTCTGTAATACCATTGTTTACAGTTTACGCTAATTTCTTGCATGTGTTCTGTTTACGCTCGTTTACATTTACGCCTTGTTCATATCTGCTACGCCGTTTATGCTCTCGTTTACGCCTGTTTACGCCGTTTACGGATAACCCAGCATATAGCACTTCGGCATACGTGCGGGTAAATCCTTGTCTGATCCGCGTGTGGACCACCCATGGTACTTTGCCTTCGTGCATTCCAGCTCGTCCTCAGGAGAAGGAAGGGTCTTCTATGCGTGTCCTGTGATCCCATGGTCTCTGTTTCATTCTAGCCGGTGATCGACGATTTCAGGCGGTACAGAAATTGGCGCTAGAAGGAGGGCCTCCCAAAAACCCTGCTCGCAAACTTCTCAGCGTCTACGCTCATCAGTGTTTTCACTGCCTTGCTTCAAACTCTGCAAGTCTTTCAGCATATACACTACCAACTTCACGAGGACTGTCCACAGAAACCCCAGCATCTACGCGACCTAGCCTGAAAACTCATCCTGCGAACTGTCCAGCATCTACGCTGTTCAGTATTTACGTTGTCCCTTGTATTACGCTGTACTCTATTTTACGTTGTGCCTGTTATGCGCTATCTTACCTTACACTGAACTCTATTTTACGCTGCACTCTGTCTTACGCTGTTCCTATTTTACACTACCTTGTTTTACGCTGAGCCTTGTCTACGCTGTCTTGTTTTACGCCATACTTTGTTTACACCGTACTCTATTTTACACTCTATCTTGTTCACACTGTACTCTATTCACGCTGTACTTTGTTTTACGCCGAAGCTGTATACGCTACCTAGCGTATACGCTGCACCCCTTACGCTGTATACGCTGTCTACGCTGATGCTATACGTTGAACGTTGAAGCGTATACGCTACACTTTGTACCTTAGTTTACGCTGTACCAAGTACACGAATTTTGCTCCTCTACCCCGTGTCACCCTTAACAATTCATCATGAACCCCGTGAACACCACCGCTGCAACAGCTCAAGTAACGAACGTCGTGGACACCATGGCTATCCAACAGCCTGTCACGCAACACCCGGGAGTACAACCCACCACGGGGCCCCGCCGGTCCCTAAGGTTGCAAGGGAGAGACCCGGCCTCCAACATCATAACCCAGGATTAGTATAATCTTATATGCATTAAGATACAAGTTGGATTGGCTGTAGACCGAGCCGAACTGGAGGTAAAGAGGCAGTTCGAACTCTTTTACAGAGGGGGGCACGAGTTCATCCCCTCACCATATGACGTCATCCCTGTTCCAGAGCAGTATTCATAGCTCGTCACATAGCTCCTCCTGCAAAGGAGACACTCGCTAGATCAGCCTACACTAGAGTCCCAACTAGATGAAGAGGATGCATTTGCCGCTCAATCTGAATAAGAGGATTCTTACCACACTCTGAGCTCGCAAGCACACGTTAACCCCATTTTTCATCCTGGTACAGGGGAGATCATGCCCCTCCAACCCCTCAGACTAACTCACACACAAATGCCTCCATCGCACACATCCTCATTCGCTCATGTGCCACCTCCAACTAATCCGCAATTCAGCATGCTCCCTCTCGCCATCATCCCCGATGCATCAGCCGGTCCATCTTCACAAGCACTGCCCTCTCACGATAGCGTGGGAGTGACACTCCCACCCCGTGTGATAGGGATTCCACATGTGATACCGGCATCCACATCCGCTCACTACATCCCACACATTCAAATGCATACAGTCCCTTCTACCGTCGTAACCCAATAGGGGGTCCCCCCACAAAACGTAGCTGGACAACGGGTAACGATGGGCGCTCAACCACAGCAACATCAGCCTCCTCACTATAACATACCACCCCATATGGTTCAACTAGCCAACATTCCCCTAGTACAGCCGCCATCACAGCAACCACAACCTTTCCCCTATCACGTGCCACAAATACAATCCCTGGCCACACAACTTTCGGCCTTTCAACCCACCGTCCAACAGTCTAACCCGTATAATATAGCACAACCTCAAGCTGCCATGTTACCGAGTGCCCAAGATTGGGTGGATGCCAAAAAATTGATGCAAGAATTAACTGACGAGGTGAAACGCCTCAAAACAGCCGCCGACGGGGAGCTGAAGGTAGTGGATTTCTACCGCGATGATCCCATCAGCTCGTTTGTCCCACCCTTAACCTTGCCGAAAGGCGTCTCCTTGCCAATACTAACCAAGTACAATGGGGAGACGGACCTTAATGCACATCTCATAATGTTTAGGCTAGAATGCGCGCTGCTCCAGGCATGGCCCCATTCCATTCTCCGAGTGTTTCCCATGTCCCTCGTAGGGAGGGCACTTGACTGGTATTGGGCCCTGCCAAGGAATTCCATCTTCTCATTGGAAGACTTATTACACCAGTTTGTGACTCGGTTCAAGTACAACTTGAAACCTGAGGCCATCCTGGACAACCTCATACAGGTCAAGCAAGCACCACTTGAACCTGTGTAGAAATTTATCTAGAGGTGGAGCACCGCCCTCAATGAGTTGCACGAGCCGATATCCCAAACATACTTACTCACAATTTTCAAGGGAGCTGTTAATGATTTCTTTAAGTCCAAGCTATTTAACTTAACGTGCGTAATCTTAACCAGGCTTTTGTACAAATTAAGAATATAGAGGAAGCAGACCAAAACAGCCACGACCCTGCATACCTAGCCTTTAAGAATCAACGCACCAAAAAAGCTAAAGAGAAGGCTAAGGCAACTATAGCGGCGATAGTAGGGCGCAACAACAAAACAAATGACCTGCAGCCCTTACTAACTATAATAAACCAACTCCCACAGCTGCGCCAGAGTCATCATCATCGCAAAACCCAACAACGAACCGTATGCGGAACTTCGAGAGGAAAGAACCCTCTCAATATACGCCTCTGCCAATGAAGCCTTCCCAGCTCTTCGATCAACTCCTGAAGGCTGAGATGATGAAACATAAACAGTTGTCTCCCGCAGCCATCCAGCGACATGACCGGTTCTGCCAACTCATTCAGAACCCAAGTTTAGCAAGGTTAGATGAGCCTCCCGTACCCAAAGGCTTCAGAATGGATCGCTTTTGTGACTACCATCAATGAAACGGACACGGTACGGACTACTGTTTCACCTTGAAACAGGATATTCAGCGGATGATCGATGAAGGCCAAATCACTTTTGACGAGGCCAACCTGGTCCAACCTAAATTAATTTCATAAGGACAAAACACTTACCATAGGAGATCCCCCTAAGCCAAACTCTAGTCGATGAAGGATTTCTTCTTCTGAAACGCTGGCCCAGTCTGTCCCATCCAGGCCTAAGTCAATGTCTGCCAAAGTCTTTCCTGTGTCGACAACTGACCAGGTAGGACGTTTCAAAGGGAACTCACCCACCGACACTTCCCCAGAAGCAGTTGTGATCACCCTTGTAGGTGACTCCATTTCCACAGTTGTATTTTGAGCAAAAGGATCGAAAGAAGAACACAAACCCAAATCCTCCACAAACATCTCTAGTTGCCGCTTTTCAATAGACACCTATTTTAGCGATCTTGTAGTAATGTTTGTGATTTTTCTCATCTTGACCCCACTTACGAACCTTGGAAGCAAAGGCTTTCAAATCTTGACATTTAAGGTTTAGAAGATCAATTTGGGCTTTGCGCTCTGCCATTCTCCGGGTCAGCGATGCATGCCGATTCAGCAAATTCCAATATCTAGTGTACGTGACCTCGGACGTTCGCTTGGAGCGATCGTCGCTTAGTCTGGCAGCGGCAAACTCATACCGAGCCTTCAGATCGTCACGTTCCACCGACAACTCAGAGACTTCCCTTTATTTTGCCTGAATCTGTAGCCACAACTGCTCAATGGAACTCCTACAGGTCCACAACGATTTAGCATTGTGCACAAAGCCTTCTGCAACTCCATCGTAAACAGGCCTTGGCACCTGTTCCACTTCTGGGGAAAGTGCGGTTAAACTTTCTATGCTAATGCTTTCAGAGGGATCCCATCTCAATTTAGCACCTATCCACGTGAAAAATACAAATTTTTGGATAATATAAACAAGATGTGAAATTTCAAACCTTTAAATAATGTATACCTATGTCAGGGTGGGCCTCTTGGATCCGTTCGACGACTTCTTCTGCGAGTCCAGCCACAAAATCCATTTTTCTTGGCATTTCAGACCAAGTAAATGGCTCACGGGTACGGGATGAACTAACCTCAGCGGTCCTCTCCGGGGGAACCGTCTTCATCGGTACATCCAAATGCACCGTCCTGGTCTCGTTACCTTCATCTGGACAAGATAAAAACACAAAAAATAAAAAATACCACAAAAATGACAACTGACAAAAAAAAACAACAAAACAAAAAAGATAAAGAGAAAAGCATACCATGATCCTTGTCACCCTCTGGGGGGTCACCCAGATCCAAGTCTCCCTGAAGAAACCTGCGGAACACTTGATCGACACTGCCCTGTGTGCCCGAAATCGTCGGTCCCCGGTTGGAAAGAAAAACAGAGACTGCGGGATCGCGGAACAAGCATAGACGACCCTGCCTTCGCCTGAGGGTGAGTTGGAATACACGAAGGTAGGGTACCTTGGATGGTCCGCACGCGGATCAGACAAGGATTTCCCCGAGCGCCACCGAAGTGTTATACGCTGGGTTAAGCGTGAACTGTGTAATGGGCGTAAAACAGGCGAACAGTGAAAACAGGGCGTAAACAAAGTGTGGACAGTGTAACAGCATAAACGAGGCGTATACAGCATAAACAGTGTGAACAGGGCGTAGACAGCGTAAAGCGTAAACAGGGCATGTACAGCGTAAACAGTGTAAACAGGGCGTAGACAACGTAAACAGAGCGTAAAGCATAAACAAGGTTTAAATAGGGCGTAAAGCGTAAACAGCGCAACAGAGCATAGACAGCGTAAAGCGTAAACAGGGCTTAGACAGCGTAAAGTGTAAGTGCAGCGTAAACAGCGTAAACAAGTTTAAACAGCGTAGACAAATGTAAATAGCGTAAACAATGTGAGCGTAAACAGAATGTAAACTGTAACAATGATGCTATCTTAACGCAGTTGTGCGTGTACACAAGGCGGACGTAAAGCCTCGGTGGGTGCAGGGAGGCGGCTGGTTCGCACGGTAGGCAGAGCGTAGAGACTGTGCTCAGCGTACAGGACTTCCAGCGTGTGAGGGTTTGAAGCTCTGGTTTTATAGCGTAATTGCTCTGGGTCTACTTTGGTAAATTTTTTTTTTGCCCCCCTTCAAAACGAGGAAAATTGGGCTTTTTATAGGGGAAGGGTTACCGGGAAAATCAGGTTGGGAGACACGTGGCGTGTCGACCGGGCGCATACAATTTAGAAACATGGTATACGCTGGGCATATACGCTACATCAAGCCGGCGTATACGCTGGGCGTATACCCCGGACTTGCTGGGCGTGTGAACTTGGGTGGACGCTGGGCGTATACGCTGATGGATGCTGGCGTATACGTTGGGCGTATACGCTGATGGATGCTAGCCGCCAACTTGCTTCAATTCTTGCTTCTGTTGCACCTGCTGAGCATACATGTGAGGCGTGTATGCTGGGCATCTGGCGTATACGCTGGGTGTATACGCTAGGCGTAGACACTGGGCGTCTACGTTGGGCGTCTACGCTGGGCGTAGATGCTGGCACAACACTTGATAAAAATCGAGTGTTTCAGTCCTCAAAATTGCCATGTGTGACTCCAAATGTAGCCGACGCCGTCTGAGGGTCACAGGGATTTGCTTCTTGTTGGACAAGTGCCAAACTCGAAATTTTTTGTGGTGTTTCATTGGCCCCTCTTTGTTGACGCTTGGAGGAATCGACCCGAGAAGCGTCGACAAAGAAGCGCAAAACACCACAAGCAACTTGAGAAAAGCATTGTCCCTTGCCACTTGACTAGACGTCATCGTACCGTGTTTGGTAGTGTATGGGATGGAAAAAGGGGAGATTGGTAGCTGGTAGGAGAGAAGGAATAGTGGGGCTTGGTGACTGCCCCAAGGGCTTATGTTGGGGAAATGGGATGCTCAGATGTGTGGCATGCTGGTCCTCGTCAATAGCCATTTTTTTGGTAGACTCGGAATTCAGGCATGCGATGTGCGTCCTTTGGCGGAATAGTGTTCTTGGTTAGTGTTTAAGAGAGCTTGTTGTCAAGGCCAAAGTCATGGGGTGATGTTTTGCATTCTTTGGAGGAACAACAACCTTCTTTGGGGAAACTGTAAGCGACGTGCCAAAGCCATGCAACAGGATGTTTCTTGATTGCTTTTGACATGAGTACCTATTTTCAGGGCCGATGCCTTCCCGCCTGGGACTTGTATGGGAAGTGGCAAGGGTCTCATTTTTTTTTGAACTGATTGTTCTTGTACTCATGTGCGAATATTGTGTTTTGTGCGTTGTGACTGTTGTAATGTTTTGCAGTGTGCAATAGTTTGGTGAACGGATGGGGAGTTTTCGGGGAATGGGAATGTACGGGTTAACGGTTTGATTCAGTCTTGCCAGGTGGATTAATGGACATTGCCTCATCTTGTTGTCTATGATGAAATGCACTCTCGTACGAGCACCTTTGAGCGTCATCCTGCAAACATAACTCCAAGGAGACAAGAAAACCATGAGTGAATAAATGAGCTTAGACTTAAACAGCTGCAGGTGAATAAAAATATTGGGGGCAATTCTGAACACTGAGTGCGGATGTCGACGATGTTGATGAGATTGTGTGCCGATGAGGGATGCAATGATTCTGATGAATGAATATGGCTGTGGAGTGAAGGGTCGGAGATGAACGTGCCAGTTTACAGTCTTGATGGACTATCATGGGTTAGTTTTGTGTCGTAACCTATTAGACATTGCCCGTTTAACGTCGTGGCGGATGGTACGTTGCCAGTTTCGAGTCTTAGCGGACCATGCAGAGGTAAGCTAGTTTATAGTTTTAACGGACTCTGACGGTTGTGACGGTGAAATTTTACTGTCATGCTAGAAGGATGCTAGTTTATCGTCATTGCGGACACTGTGGGGTATCAGTTTACTGTCATGATGCCAAGACAATGGTGGTGTTAGTTTTAAGTCGTAACCCAAGACTGTTCTGTGGTATCAGTTTATAGTCATAATCCAGGACTTATCTGTGGTATTAGTTTATAGTCATGATTCCAGTACTAGCTGTGGCATCAGTTTATAGTCATGATTCCAGGACTAACACGTACCTGAGCTCGAATTTATGTATAGAACGGTTTCAGGAACAAGTGATTGGTTGGATTTGCAAATTCTTTTCCGTCCATGTCAGCTAGCTTGAATGCTCCGTTGTTGAATGCTTTGGTGACCAGGTAAGGTCCTTCCCAGTTGACTGAGAACTTATCTGGGTGTTCTCGAACAGCCTTAAGCACGAGGTCTCCTTCTTTGATGGGGCGCTTATGAACATCATGTCGATGTCGTTGCCGTTGTCGTTTTTGGTACCATTCAATCTAATCGAGTGCACGTACGCACTCCTCCTCCACCGAGTCCAGGTCAATGATGCGTAGATCATTGTTTTGCTCATCGTCGAGAAGTATGGAAAGCGTGATCCTTAGAGATGGTACCTATAATTCCAAAGGTAAAACAGCTTCTAAACCGTAAACAAGACTGTATGGAGTTTTACCTGTCGAAGTCCGATGTGTAGTACGGTATGCCCACAATGCATATACCAGTTGTTCGTGCCATCTTCGTTTACTTTGGGCAAGCATCTTTTTGAGTATTGTGATGATTGTCTTATTTGTTGCTTCCGCCTGCCCATTGCTCTGAGGATAGTAAGGGGATGAAAACGAATGTTTGATCCCTAGACTATCACAAAACGTTTTGGTCTCGGCACTGCTAAATTGTGGCCCGTTGTCAGTGATGATTGTCATGGGAATGCCAAAACGGGTTACAATGTTTTCGAGGATGAAGTGGCACACGTGTTTAGAAGTAGTTTTTTGAAGGGGCGCAGCTTCCACCCATTTCGTGAAATATTCGGTTGCTGTTATGATAAAACCATGCCCGGCAGAAGATGTGGGTGTTATCGGGCCTATAAGGTCTAATCCCCACTTTTGGAAGGGCCATGTGATTTGTGTTGTATGCAACTCATTTGGTGGGACATGGATTAGATTACTGTGTTTTTGACAAGTACTACATGTTTTGACCTTGGACAGACAGTCGTACTCCATGTGTGGCCAATAGTAGCCTAAGCGTCTTATTTTGGTTGCCATTGCCTTCGGTGCAATGTGTCCCCCGCATATTCCATCGTGTACTTGTTCAACAATTGTTTGGGCTTCGGTACTATTGACGCATGTCAGCAGTATGCCTTCGTAGGATCGGCGACACAATGTGTCTCCTATTAGTGTGTATTGTCTAGAACGTTTGCGTACTGCGTCCTTTTGTGCGTTTGTTAAATGTTGTGGCGTTTCGCCGCGCAGAAGGTATTCCTTTACGTCATCGTACCATTCATTAGCGTGTGTTGTACTGACAGATGCGATTGGCAGCATGTCGAGAGTATTGGTTATGGGCTCGGCACAACTGGTTACGGAGCTTGGTAACGCGTGAAACATGTCAGGGGATATGTTTAAGGCCAAGGTTGCTAATGCGTCTGCAATGGTATTGTCATTCCTGGAGACGTGTTGGACATCGACGCTTTCGAATCGTTTAAGTAGGTGTTTAGCCAAATCACAGTATGGTTGTAAGTGTTGCGCTTTACATGTATAGACGTCTGTGACTTGGTTTACGACTAGTTGTGAGTCCCCTCTGACTACAAGCCGTGTAATGTCCGAAGCTAGTGCGGCCGCGAGACCTCTAAGGAGGCCTTCATACTCTGCTATGTTATTAGTACAATGAAAGTTGAAGCGATAAGCAAAAGGTTTAATTTCCCCAGAGGGGTATGTGATTACAGCGGCAGCACTTCCTCCTCGAGAGGTGGATGCTCCATCGAAGTTTAGAATGGCATCGTAGTTATCTGGCACCGTATCTATTGCATTTACATTTTCGTCTGGGAATTCGGGTTCTATTGTACCTAGATCTTGTGTTGGCGACGTAGTCATTTGATTTGCTATGGCTTGGCCTTTGACTGACGATTGTGCCACGTAGCGCAGGTCAAACTCAGCTATGATGGCCTTCCAACGGGCTATCCTGCTTGATTCGTAGATATTTCCAGTTATAGCTCTGAGTACATTATCTTTGCAAATTATGTTAGCTTGATTTTGGAAAAGATAATGTCGCCATTTCTTTAAAGAGAAAACTAAAGCTAAACATGACTTCTCTACGTCGTTGTATCTTTTTTCGTGGGCAACTAATGCATGGCTCAGGTAGTATACAGGGACTTCAGTTCCGTCATCTTGTTTCTGGCAAAGCATAGACGCGATTGATGATTCTGATGTGGCCAGGTAGATGTAAAACGGCTTGTTGTTTTTGGGTGGGTACACCGTGGGTAGTCGAGCGAGTGCCGTTTTAATGTTGTCAAATGCTTCTTGGCACTGCGGGGTCCATTCAAAATGGACATTTTTGCGTAGTAGGTGGTTCATAGGTGTTAGTTTTTCTGTCAATTTTTCTATGAACCTCCTGATGAACTGTAATCGACCTTGTAGCCCTCGAAGTTCGGTTAGGTTGCTAGGTGATTTCAGGTTTGTAATGGCCTTAACCTTATCGGGGTCTACCCGTATCCCTGCTTCTGAGGTTACGAATCCAAGCAGTTTACCTGTCTTGACGCCGAAGACGCATTTCTTTGGGTTAAGCCTTAGTTCGTATTTTAGACAACGTTTTAACACTAAGTCAAGATCCTGTACATGTTGTTCTGACGTTTTTGATTTAACCACTATGTCATCCACGTAATCATTGAGCGAATGTAAGATGTAATCGCTGAAGATGTATGTCATCGCCCTTTGATATGTGGCCCCAGCGTTCTTGAGACCGAAAGGCATCATCGTGTAACAAAAGGTTCCCCAAGGTGTCATAAAAGTGGTTCGGAGCTGGTGTTCTGGATTAATACGTATCTGGTTATATCCCGAGAACCCATCCATAAAAGATAATAGGGCATGCCCAGCGGTTGAGTCAACTAATTGATCAATGCTAGGTAAGGGGAAGTCATCTTTTATGGTTGCTACGTTGAGGTCTCGGAAGTCAATGCATAGGCGGATACTTCCGTTCTTTTTTGGGACTATAACCATGTTTGACACCCACTCGGCGTAATCAACAGCCCTAATGAAACCAGCTTGGTAGAGCTTGGTAATCTCACTACGAACTACTAACGCTACCTCGGGCTTGACCTTTCTTGCTTTCTGTTTCACTGGCCTTAGTCTCGGATCAAGGATAATGTTGTGCTAGATGATACGAGGGTCTAGTCCGGGCATGTCCGTATAGGACCAAGCAAATGCTTTCATATTGTCCCTAAGCACGTTTTCGATATCTCTAGCCAGACACGGTTCTAGTAATGCACTTAATTTTAGGATTTTAATTTCCCCATCAGGCGTGGTGATGGGAGTTTTGGTTAGAGGATCTTCGGTAATATTTTCGGCTTCTATGTCGAGGGATTTTGTCATACCCTCATAGTCGTTAACCGTTTGTTGTGTTGAAGCTATTATTGCATTGTTTGTTGATGAGCTCGCATAGATGAGATTCATGTCGATATTTCTTTCAACCTTGCCGTATGGTCCATCAATAACTAACGGCTTAGTTAAGTGCTTGCAATCCATTAGGCTAGTTCTTGTCAATAAATTGAGAGCCTGGTAAGATAGCGGAGATTTTTTTATGTCTTTTGGCAATCTTTAGTGTGTATGTATGATAGTGGATTAATGTGACAACAAAACGGCAGTTTAATGCCTTACCGGGCAACGAACGGCAGTTTAATGCCTTACCAGGCAACGAACGATAGTTTAATGCCGAAATTTTGCGTTTTACTTAGTTTATGTATGTAATTTTTATATATTTTTGAAATATTTAAGGCAAATCTGAAAAAGCGCGAAAAACGAGGTAAAAAGAAAGAAAAAGCAAGAAAAACGGAGGGCGGCGGCGGCGTCAGCGTCAGCGTCAGCGTCGACGGGCTATAAAAAGGGGAAAAGGGGCTTCATTTGTCATTTGCAATCCGAGCATGAGCATAAACTGCGGCCGAACCCCAGCGTAGACGCCGAGCGAAACCCCAGCGTAGACGCCGACCCGACCCCAGCGTAGATGCCGAGCCAGACCCCAGCGTAGACGCCGAGCCAAACCCTAGCGTAGATGCCGAGATGGGCAGAGGCAAGGAGATAGACGACCGAGGAAGAAAAGGGGCAGAGCTGACGTTCGCGGAGGAGAGCGAGGCGATGCTGCAGGGCCTACCTCGCCCGAGCCTTCCCGCATGACCTGGATCTTCCAGCAGGTAGGCTCTATACTCTGTGTTTTTGTTTATTTTCCCACGTCTGTTTTTGTAGCGTAGACAGTTAGCATACAGGGTTTCGGCGTATACGCTGAGTGTAAAGGGCTCAGGGTATTGTACCGGTGTAGACGCCGCGCGTGTTGTTTTCGGCGTAGACCGTCACGGCTTCGTTTTTCGGTGTTCAGCGTAGACGATTGTCGGCGTATACGCTCAGCGTATACACTGAGCGTAGACACTTATATTGGCTTCTGGCGTAGACGGTCTACGTTCGTTGTATACGCCGAGGGTTTCTACAGCGTATACACTGGGCGTAAGTTGGATATTTTGTAGCGTAAGCCTGTTCAGCGTAAAGTCATTATGTACAGCGTAGACAGTTTTTAGCGTATACGCCGAGCGTAATTGTTTGTCTTTACACCCAGCGTACATGCCGAGCGTAATTGTTTGTCTCTACGCCCAGCGTATATGTTGAGCGTAACTGTTTGTCTCTACGCCCAGCGTATACGCCGAGCGTATACGCCAAGCGTAACTGTTTGTCTCTCTACGCCCAGCATATACGCCGAGCGTAACTGTTTTTCTCTCTACGCCCAGCGTATACGCCGAGCGTAACTGTTTTTATCTCTACACCCAGCGTATACACTGAGCGTAACTATTTGTCTCTACGCCCAGCGTATACGCTGAGCGTAACTGTTTGTCTCTACGCCGAGCGTAACAGTTAGAAAAATTTTCCGCGAATGTCCATTTTTCAAAGTGAAGTTTCCAGTATGATTAACCTTTGGGTTTGTTTTAATGGTTTGCAAGGACGTTGAACCTCCCCTTCTAGTGGTTGAGCTAGTTGGGGTGCTGACATGATTTGGTCCCATTGAGGGCGGTGATTCGACCCCAGACTTAACCGTTGAGAACAATGGGGTCTGGTTTCGGGACGGCGCCTGCAAATTTTTAGCCTTCATACTAGACCATTTTAGGGTTGTGATTTGGTCCCACCTAGGCGAGGATGTGGCGTGGAGCATCATCGAGGCCATGTTACCTGGTGCAACATAGGGTGTTAAAATGTTTATGGACGATATTGATGAAGGGCCACTTGTCACCGAGGGTGTTCCCCCCGGTGGTCCAAAATCTACCCGTCCATTGACGCGTGTGTGGGATCGGCTGCCGCGGGGGCCTAACTATATCAATGACACGTTATTCCTAGCCGGCCGCGCACATACCTTGTTTCAAAATCCTCCCAGCTCAGTATATCGGGTAGAAAGGTAATTTCGTTTTAGGTCTGGTTGTCCCTCCTTTTTATATTCAAATATTTTCTCTTATTTTAACACATGCTTTCGCCTTTCTGTAGGCCGAGAGTTACAAAAGAAGGGGCCTACGCAGGAGATGATGGGCTTGCATTGGCGCGCACGGCTTTGGAGGTGTTCATGGTGGGCCCCACTCTTTGCGGGGCCATTTTTGCCCACACTAGAGGTGCCATGAAGCACTTCCACAAGAAATTTTCTAAGGCGTTTGCACAATGTACCGCGCGTGGATGGTTGCACGCCAACTGGTCCCCTAATGGATCAATCTTTCCATCTGCTTCTGATCTAGGCGAGACCTCAAAGTCTAACACGGAGAGTAAGTGGCAATGTTTTCTAGATGTCGTGATGTGTTTGTTCAATTGTCGAGTGTTAAACTAATCGAGGGTTTCGGATTTGTCTCTACAGCTGGCACTACCTCTGGCGGGGATTCTGTTGTAACCGGGCGGACTGAAGCGACTCTCTCAATGAGGTTTGGTGAAACCGTTGTTGCCCAGAAGTGGTTGCGGGTAAAAGCCCCACCATCCATTATTTCCTGCTTAGAACATGTCGGCCTCATGGCGCTCTTGGCGGCCCCTAGCCCGAATGTGTCTATAGCGGAGATGATCAGGATCGTGGATTCGTTTGACAGATCCGTCTCTCGCTATAGCGCTCGTATTAAGGGCATTAAAATAATTTTTGAATTATCACCCCAATTTTTTGCGGATTTGTTTGGCGTGCCTACAGGTGGTGTAAAGATTGTTTTAGATAGGACGCACAAAGAAATTCAGACGATCTGCGCTTTAGAGGATTGGTTAGGGGTAACAAAGGGCACCAAAGGATTTCCAATGTAGGGGAGGACAAAAGTTGAGGAAGTCAACGAGCTCTACCCCTTATTTCAGGCACATCTATTTCCGAAGACTCTATCGCAAGTTAAGAGTCTCGGGGTTGAAGCAGTGCGAGCCGTGCGTACTGTTCTAGAGGCTGGCGTGCGTTACAATTGGGCTGAATTCTTAGTATCGGGCATGACTAAAGAGATAACGTGGCTACGTCCCATTTCACCTTTGCCTTTTTTACTGGTTATGTTCGTCGCTTGGCCGAATTTTTAGTGGTTCGTGGGGAGGACAGATATGTTTTGCGCGATAGGAATCAATTATCTAGCCCCTGGGTAAACCACCTATTTGACACGGCTAAGTCCCAAGACGCCCCCGAGGGAATTGATGAATCCCTCACAATCTCTACAGGTGGATCGTCTGGTGCCTCTCTCCATACGCGTGACAGTGTAGGGTTGGAACCAGACGAAATGTCCTACACTGCCAAAAAGGCGGAGCGGGTAGTCAAGGACACAATAGGCAAAGCGAAATCGAAGTTGGCAAAGCGTGACCGCGCAGTTGAGGAGACCAGTGAGGTTGAACTGCCCAAAGTAAAGTGGATTCGGTTTAAAATACCTGGTAAACCTCTCATTTTCTTTACTTCACTTATCTTGTAGATAGTTTTAACGATTAATGATTGTATGCGACTAACTTCATCTGTTTTGTGTTGAGAAGTCAAGAGACATGATTTGCAGACTATACCTGAGGATGAGGAGTTAACTGACCCCGCGGGAGGGACTGAGTTGCTGGAGGAAAGAACTGGAAACACTGAACCACTAGATGATCAAGCAGAGACTGACAATATGTTCAGTAATTTTCTCATAGGCAACTTGGACCTTGGAGCCCCTCCCACATCGGAGGAGATTAGAGGGAATGGTATGTCTCGTTACTTAGTTGTATAGCCTAATATAATTTTATCTCATTGTGGATTTTTCGTTTAATTCAGCGGAGAGCGAGACCCTCCTTGAGAAGGAGCCTGAGATTCCCCCTGAAGTGCCGCCAAAGATCAGCACGTCGTGCCCTGATGGACCTTTTACTTGGATGGAAATGCCAAATAAAAGGGATTTCGTAGCTGGTGTGGCCAAGGAGGTCGTTGAGCAGATCGAAGGGATCCATCCTGAAATAGGTATGGGAACATCCAAAGATCCTTACTATGTTAGAGTTTGATTCTCGATTTTATCTGTTCTAACGTTTGTCTTTTCCCTATTGATAGGTGCCCAACTGAGGTGGGATCCGTCTGAGACTATCAACATGGAGAGTTTGCCAACACTTTCCCTAGAAATTGAACAAGTGCCTAGACCTGTTTACGAAGAGTTAGCAGAGGGCTTTGTTCACAATGCTAAGGCAGTATGGACGTGTAGGCGATCCATCGAGCAATTGTGGCTCCAGATTCAGGCTAAAGAGAAAGAGGTTTTTGAACTAACGGTGGAACGTGACGATCTGAAGGCCTGGTATGAATTCGCCGCAGCCAGATTAGACAATGATCGCTCTTGGCAGACCTCCAAGGTCACGTATACGAGGTATTGGAACCTACTCAATCATCATGCAGGATTGATACGGAGACTAGGGGAGCGCAGGGCTCAAATCGAATTGCTGAACACCAAATGCCACGACTGGAAGGCTTTCGCCTCCAAAGTATGAAAATGGGGGCAAGATGAGAAGAACCACAAGCACCAGTACAAGAAGTCGCTAAAAGAAGTGTCTATTGAGAAGCGACAGTTTGAAATGTTTGTGGAAGGCCTTGGTCTGCGCTCCGCCATTGACACATTTGCCCAAAAAACAATTGTAGAGATGGAATTCCCTAAACGGCGGATAACAACTACTTCTGAGGAGGTGTCGGTGGGGGAGTTCCCTTTGAAACGTCCCACCTGGTTGGATGTTGACAAGGAAAAGGCTCTGGCAGATGTTGACTTGGGTCTCGACGGGACAGATTGGGCAAGTGTTCCTGAGGAGGAAATCCTGTAGCGGCTGGAATTCGGCTTGGGGGGATCTCCTATGGTAAGCATTTTAGCTTTATGAAGCTAGTTGATTGAATAATGTTTGAAATTTTGACATTCGCTTATTCTCATGTTGGTTATTTCTTTTCCTTGGTCTTTTCAGGATGAAGGTGGCAGTGAAACTGAAGGAGCTAGCCCCAGTGGAGCAGAGGCCTCTGATGCTAGTAGGTCCAAGGGGGACGATCATCATGTCCCAGATGTTTAGCATTTTAGCTCTTAAGTTGTTTTGTTTTTTTGGTTTTTCGGCTCAGATTTACACTGGAACTGTAACTTGAAGATTGTGGAATGAACAGAGACGGTTGATTGTATGTAATAACTATATAAATATTTTTTGTTGATTTTGAGTTTATCATGAGATGGAAATGTAAAAATATTTTGGTTTGTTTTCTGTTTTAAGTGTATTACTGAAATGTGATTATAAAAGTAAAGCGAAAAGCATGTACTAGTTTATGGCCATTTCGGGCCCCATGCATAGTTTATGGCCATTTCGGGCCCCATGCGTAATCAGGAAATGTTTTGGAGGACGTGGATAGATTTCTCGGTCAACCAATCATTGCTGATCGTGGCTAGTTTTATGTCTTTGCGGACATGATAGTTTAGTATCATTTCGGACTAGGAGTAGCATTTAATTATTTTCTTGTTTTATCGTAGTTTAGTGTCATTTCGGACTTTTTGTAGTTTAACGTCATTTCGGACTAAGAGTGGTAGTATCATTTCAGTAATTTTTTGATTTTTTTCGTTTTAATGTTAGATGATGTTTCAATAGGTATGATCTGGTATTCAACGTCCCCTTCGCTGATTACATTAAACGGTAATTCAGCCCATGAGACTTCTGATGGAATGTCTTTTGTGTTAGCATTTTCAGATATTTTAGTGTCCGTAGAGAGCTCTATATTAGCTTCTACTTGAGGAGGTACAGGCGTTTCTATTTGAGGAGGCTTTTGTTCCATGTCAGGAGATTTACTGCTTACCGATGGTTGCGGATTCTCGTTATTTTGGCTAGGTTTTTCGAGTTCGACTTCCGAGCCTTGGTCCATGTCCATATGTGACGAGATAATAGGAGTAGCTGCTTCACCGCGTATGATGATTTCTCTGCCCTCATAAGGCAAGTAAATTTCCTGATGTATGGGGGAAGAGACAGCTCTTAGTTGGGCTAGCCAGGGTCTTCCCAATATTAGGTTGAACCCCGGCATCTCATCCACTACTAGGAAATTTGCAGATGTTGGGAATCGATCTCCTGTTATGAAGTTTAAGGTTATTGTTCCTTTCACCATTATGCATGACCCACTGAATGACCTTAAACATGTAGTCGTGGCTGGTTTAAGTAGTTCAGTAAGTCATAGTTGTTCAATGATGTGGTACGGCACAATGTTTGTCGCAGCTCCATCATCTACATGGACCCTGTGGATTTTAAACTGATTTATATAGATTTTTATAAACATGGGGGCTGTTGTTATCTCCCCTATTTTCTTATCCACCTTGATGTTGTCATCATGAAAACTTAGAGGCTTAGGAGTAGTCTCGCGAGGTGAGAACATCACCGCATGGATGGAAGGTTCGTTCGGGGGTAAGTCCTCGCTTGCCAGGATTGACATTAACATGCGTACTAGAGCTTCCCGATGTGTTTGAGATGTTAGGACTAAATCATACAAGCTTAATGAAGTGTTCTTTTGTTTTAATGCTTGAGTGACTTGTGTCAAGAAGGCTGCAAAGTTTTCACTGTTGGGGGTGTTTCTATCGGTGTTGACTGGGTCCATCGGACCCAACAGTTTTATCTCTCATTTTGTTGGCTTTTCAGTTTTCGGAGCTGTCGCTTTAGATGATTCGTGTCTTTC
>MNCI01005957.1:4739-16255 GCA_015680685.1 Gnetum montanum
TTCCTCATTTCCTCACTCTGTATATTTGAAAGTTGCTTAGGGACTACATTTTGTTTTCTATTAATAAAATTCTCTTTTTTGGGGTCCGACACCCCCCCCATAATATATATATAATTATATATAAATATAAGTATAATCACATTAATATATAATAATATATCATATTAATTAAAATAAACTAACTAATAGTATTATTCACCACTAAAATAAACATTAATTAAATACTAATCAAATAATATATATAATAGAAATGTATTAATTTTGACAAAAATGTTTACTTAAAAATAAATCAATTTTAGGGTTTAACAGTAGGGCATGGCAACCTACAAAATAATCAAAGTAAAACATATCCAAGCATCCAAAAACTACAACCATCTAAGACCATTCATCCAACAAAGATTCAAGAATCCACAACACATGCAAAGGTCCAATGCCAACATCTATCAATCAAACATGGGATTAAGAGTCCATAAATATTCAAAGGTCCATCAAACATGGGATCAAATGCATTTGACCATCGCAATGGTCCAATACCAACATTCGTCAATTCTACCCATTAATCAAATAAACAAAGAGGCTAGCACACACCACACTTAATGTCAATATGTTCCAAGTTTTCATGAATACTTTCAAGTTTCCAAATCAAATGTTTTCAAGAAAATATTAAATTATCATGCACATGGATTTATTATTAGTCTCAATGAACCAAGGTGTTCTAATAGATCCCACCAAGGTTCTCATGCATGTTGGTGTTAAAGGTACCCTAGTGGATACCCATCTCTAATGTTATGAAGGAACCAACCAAAATTACCAATGAGCCATGAAACACCATCTCCTATCGAATGGGGCCTACAATGAGAGCTACATTGGTATACTAACAATGGGGATTAATCATAAAAATTAATTCCAAGGAGCCCATCTTCAACCAACCACAAACTCGGTGCTAGCTCCATCATCCAAACACATAACAAACAACCAACCATGACATCATTGAGTCATCTCACAATCATTCAAAGATGGTAAACCAACATTGATGATGAATAAAATTAAACATCATTTTACATAAGCAACAAAAGGACCATCAATCCAGCATGTCATAGTGCAACCAAGATCTCATCAATCTAACATGTTTTGCAACAACTCCAAGAGCAACAATCTAGCATGTCCCAAAAAATATAATCGTCCAAGGATATAACAAGATCCAATTCAATTAAAGGTCTATGACACATTTAAGAGATCCAGTCCTCTAAAATCACAACACCACAATCACAAGACTAAGCTCAACAAACTACTTGCCTCAAAATGTCAAAAGATTCAGCCATCTCTCATAAGCCAAATCCATTCAACAAACCAAAATGAAATAAAATAAGGGCAAGGTAACTTTCATCAATAATAATGGGAAGGATTATAGTCACAACAACAATCCAAATCTAAGAAAGGATTTATATTACTCAAAACAATTCACCAAAAATTCCAACTTCCCTAACCATGACTACTAGAATTAAGACAAAATGAGCATCAATCATGAAAACCTTCATAACTCACAGATCCATATGGATTTCTAAACAAATCAATATTCAATTGAAAGCTAACATTCAAATCTATGTACTGATTCAAATCAATAAATCACAACCCATAATTCTAGGTAATCAAAATAGAGATAGAAACAAGTAATGAACACTAAATCACTGATGACTACATCAAAAAAATCTTGTTTCCCTTATTCTACTTTTATCAGGGAGTTGATATCCATGATCAAGATTTATCAAAATATCAAATTAAATTATTGTTCATTGTTGAATTGTAGATTGGCTAAGTTGACTAGGCCCTATCCACTAGGCCTTGTCAACTAGGCCTCATTACTGCATGATTTGATGTGTTGACGTGGCCCTGTTGATGTAGTGTCTATTTTTGCTTATAAATATATGCTCACTCGTTGTGTTTATGGCATATCTTATCATAGTAGTAGCAGAGCTCTTGCAGTTTTATCATTTGGAAGTTAGAATATTTTTCTAAGTGTCCATAGTAGAAGTCAAGAGTGTACGGATCTTTATTCAAGCACTATTTTACCTAAGCACAGTAGTGTGTGCAACAATAAAGACGAGCTTTCTAATAAACCTTGTAGCACTTTGAAATAAATTATTTATTTATTTATGCATTTAATATTTTTTGTAATCTTTTTTAATGCTTTAAGTAATTAAATAATTAATTAGGCTAAACTAGGCTAGATTAAGTAGCAATTAATTAAACACATAAGTATGACCACTTTGAGCATATGCTTGATGCTTGGTAATCTTAGTAACACTTAATGTTTGGTAACCTAGTAAAGTTAAATGTGTTTAGGATGTGTACAAAAAGTGAGAATGGATGCTTATGTTAGGATTAGTTAGGTGTAATTGGTTAGATTAAATTAACAATTAAATTACTTCATTCTTTTCATCCTTTATATTAAGCATCCAAAACATAAAACATAAAAATAATAAAAATCGTATGCCTCGATTACACTTGACTATACCGTTGCATATCACAAGTGTAATTGGAAAGACAATGAATGACTATTAGGGCAAGTTCACTTCTTAGAGACTAGTGTACCGAAAGACATAGAATCTATAGAATTTGATCAGATTATGAATGAACACTTAGTGATTCGTATGGTTGAGCATAGGGATATTCACTGCTTATCATTGGTGCCATTGTCATGGATTCTTTGTGTTTGAAACATGCACTATCTAGGCATAGTGAAAATCATTAACATCATTGGAAGAACCCTAACGTCAAAAGTCATTCTAAAAATAAATATAATAATTTAAGCACATTGATAATTTATTCTAATTGCAAAATGTCTTCTTCTCACAAGTGCGATGATACTAAACCACTAGTGGCTTAAGAATGTAGGGTGGTATATACTCATCTAGATGAGTATGTGCTTGATTTAACGTTCTTCCTGCATCAAGATAAACAACTATGGTGGCAAGATATGGAGGACAACATTGTAATGCCTCCTAATCGATCTATGCCCAGAATGCTACTCCAAACTCTTAGGAGTTTAGGCATCTAGGGTCTTCAAGAAGAGTACGTTGTGCATGACCATGACTATCAAGACTACTGTCCCATTGAAACACAATGTAGGAGAGATCAACACTAGGAGAAGCATCATGAGGCCTTGAAGTAGAAATGTTTCACCAATCCCTTGTTCCTACTCAACCAAAACAATAATGAGGATCCTTTCTCTTAGGGTTTTCAACATGAAGATTCTCCACCCCTTGATATTAGTGTGGTAGCTTCAACCTGAATCTGTAGTTTATTATCAACAATCTAGGTTCAAGCAAAAGTGGGAGTCAAAGCAAGGACTTAGGCAAGCATCAAGATGACAAGAAAGCTAATAAATATAGCTATGACAAGCATAGAGGAGGTGGTAGACACCATGGTGGTGGTAGTCCTTCTCCCTCTTTTCCCTCCTCATCTACATCTTCTTCTTCCTCTCATGATTTTGATAGACACTACAAAAGGAACAACTATGATGAAGGTGAACAATAGGACAATAATGATCATCGGGCCCACCATGAACAAAGAGGTAGTAGAGGACATCATAGACATCATTAACATAATGATAATGATGACTATTTTCTGGCAACTTGAAGTATGTTGAATATCATAGAGGTAGTAAAAATTCCAACCAACCATGTGAAAGATAGTTCAATCAAGGAACTTGACATGAACAATATTCCCAGATTTAAGGGGGTATATAACTCTAATTTACAAACACATCTTCAAGCCTTTCACAATGTTTTTGTCTTATAGCATATTGAAAATGATTGACAGAAATTAAAGCTATTTCCCAAGACACTCATCAATGAAGAAAAACACTAGTATTGGTCCTTGGTCCCAGAATCCATCTATAGCTAGAGTACAATGCTAGAGTTTTTCAATGATAAATACTACACGTACTCCTGAGTGTCTAATCTGAGAAGGAAGATCCAAGGATGAAAGCAAGGAACACATGAATCCTTGGACGCTACCATGGGCAAATACTATTCTTTCATACACTAATGTCATGGCCATGATTATTCTTAGCAAGAACAACTTTGCCACATCATAGATGGACTCAGATTGGAAATGAGAAGAACTCTTGGGATTTATGCACAAGGAAGACTATCAGAACTTAGAGTCCATCATATCCAAAGGCTAATAGAGTATGTAGTAAAATAAGAAAGAGAGTTGAGAAAATGGGAAAGTGTTGAGGAATATAATAGGGTTCCTTCCATTAGAAAAAGAAAGGTATGATTTTGCAACAATGAGGAGTCACCACTTGATGAGGTGGTGCACTGAAAAACCTTGCCAACACAAAAATGTGTTTTTGATATATTAGCCAAGGTTGATAAATTATGAGACTCTTTGGATAAAAAATTCCAAATTACTCTAAAAATCATAGAAGAATGAAGAGAGTAGAGTAGCGATCATGACCATAGGAGGCAAAACGAAGTTGAACGTGCCTACCAAAGGGGTAAGGGCAAGGCTGTGGTAGTAAAAGAGGTTGTGGAGTAAGAATTAGATGACGATGGTGGGTGTGACATCTACCAATACAAACATCCTAAAGGATGTTGTCATATCATGTCACACTTGTAGGAGTCTGGGGTGCACACACTGAATCTTAGATTGGCAAGAAGGAAAGCACCTAAAAGATTACCTTATCCTTAAAAAAATTCAAGGAAGTTTCACTAGCAACAACAAGCTTATTATCCGAGTGGAGCTCCACCATAACCATATGAGTAATATAAGCAATGGCAACATCCACAGTCATGGGGAATGCCACCACCAAGGTAGCAGTACCCTTATAGGCAAGCAAATCCATATGGATACTATGTTCAGCAACCAATGTCTTCGCATGACTCTTCAAGACATGCTTCTTTTTAGCATCACTACTACACTTCAAAGTATTATAAAACTCATTCTTCATCTACTAGAGGGGAAGCCCCATATCCCTATCACTCTTCTCATCCTTTAGCACATGCTCGTCCACCCTTAATCTAATTACCACCTACTCTATTCATGCAAGATACGCGTCTAGCCTAGTCGCAACAACGTAATGCTACTAGGGTCATTAACTTACAGCCAACTCCTCAACTAAGTGGTTTAGAACTAAGATTCTATAAAATATCATTCTTTTGAACCAATAGCCCTACTAAACCCTCACCTACTTATGTAGCTAGTTGCCTTGTATCTTCATCCTTTACATCCATTCCTTTTGAGAGCCCTTCAAACCAAACACCTCCTAAGATTTTCATAGTTATGTTAACCCACATTGTATCTAATTGGATTAATGCTAGCAACCTTCCTAGGAAAAGAAATTATCATGGAAGTCCTCTCATCTATTTACAAATTTCTGGAAATAAGCCATGTAAAGCTCTTCTTAACTCAAGTTCTAGAGTTAATCTAATTTCTCATGAAATTTACAATGCTTGAAACATGCCTCCTCTCAAGAAGAGAAACATCCATTTAGAACTAGTAGATCAGTCCATCGCTATTCCATTGAGACTAATAGAAGATATTATGACCACTGTCTATGGGTGGCCTTATCCTACTGATTTCCTGGTAATCAAAGTTGACAATTGTAAGGGGGATTTCATGGGAAGGGCTTTGTTGAGAACTATACAATCATCATGAAATTCCAAGGAAAATGAATTTGGAAAGATTGATAAGGAGAGTTCCATGCATCACATACAATGATACAGGGTGCAACTATGTGAAAAAACTTTCTTCTATGAAAAAAGCATTCATTTCTACATGTAGGCAATGTGCAAATGAGGTAGATATTCAAAGGTTCCTATACACAGTAGCCATAAAATAGGAGGGCACCTAGTGGCTAAGAGCTAATCTTAGAAGAAACACACTCTGCATGGAACCTACTAAGAGTCTAACATGTACTTATATTGAAAACATGGATGAACTAAAGCAAGTTCATCACTGACTCTTTGATGATGCAAATGATGATACCAATTGGAAAGAGTTGAAAATTTCTAAAAATTTTAAAAAAGATCCCTTAGAGTTGAAAACTCTACCTACCGGCATGGAGTATGCATTTTTGAAAAATGGCAAGCCAAGAATCATCAATGTCAATCTTACTCTTGAACAAAAATAGATGTTGTTGAGGGTGGTCAATAAATGGTCAACAACCTTTGCTTGGTCATATCCTAAACTCACAAGGATTGATCCTAGGATATGCTAGCATTGTATCTACACTAATCCAGCCATGAAGCCAAAGAGGCAACTGCAACGGTGATTGAACCAAAAATTGAAGTAGACTGTCAAAGAGAAAATTAAACAACTCCTCAATGTGGCATTTATCTATCCCATTGCAGATAATCAGAGGATTATTCCACTTGTGATTGTGTCAAAGAAAGGTGGCAAGTAGTGAGTCTGCATTGACTTCCAACTATTAAATATGACAACATTCAAAGATCACTTTCTAGAATGTTTGTGGATCAAGTGTTGGAAACTATTTTTGGGCACTGCTATTATAGCTTCCTAGATTTTTATAGTGACTATAACCAAATCCAAATCGCACTAAAGAATTAGGCCAAAATAACATTCATGAGTCCCTAGGAGACTTTTTCATATTTAAAGATGCCTTTTAGTCTATGCAATGCTCTTGCAACATTTCAACGCTTGGTCTTGAGCATTTTTTAGCAACAAATTCATTACACGATGGAAGTCTTCATGGATGACTTCTCCACCTATGGTACCACATTTGAGAAAGCCTTGGACCACCTTGAGAAAGTACTTAAAATATGTGTGGAGATGAATCTTCAACTCAATTGGTAGATGAGCCATCTAATGGTCTAGGGGGGCATTGTATTAGGGTGCCAAATTTCTTAGGTAGGGATTGAGGTGAACCCTATAAAGATGAGGGTCATCTAAGGAATAACTCACCAACCAAAAATTGCTAAATATGTTTGGTCATTCCTTGGACACAGTGGCTAATACTAGCAATTCATAGAGAATTTCTCTTAGATCACAAAATCGTTGGTTGAGATAACAATGAAAGATGTTCAATTCATTTGGACCAAGTAATGCGAAAATGCATTTTAGAGCCTCAAGCAAAAGCTCATAAAGGCTCCAATTCTATGAGCACCAAACTAGTATAGGCCATTTCATATCATGATAGATGCATGAAACTATGCCTTGGGAGTTGTGCTTACACAGTTGGATGACAAAAAATGTCCATATTACATCCATTGCGCAAGTCAAAGCATTGTGGGTGCATAGTTGAATTACACTACAATAGAGAAAGGACTAATGATGATGGTGTATGCTCTAGAAAAGTTTAGGCACTATGTGCTTAGATATAAAGTGTTTGTGCACACTGACCATAATGCAATTAGCCATAATGAATAAGCCAACTATGAGCCCCCATGTCATACAGTGGTTGGTGATCTTGTAGAAGTTTGATCTTACAATGGTAGATCAAAAGGGGACTGAGAATGTGATTGTTAATTACTTGTCTTAGTTATAATGGGATAACAAAGAGGACAGCCTACTTTCTTACCAATTTCTTGATAAACTCCTCTTTACTAGTGCAATAAATGAACAAGTGGCCATAAAACCAAAATGGTAGGATGACATCCTTACTTATCTTCTCACTTAAGAGATGCCACAAGATTTGGACTATAGGAGAAACAATAGTTTTTTTATCAAGCTAAATGCTTTATGAAAGTCAATGGATACCTTTACAAGGTGTGCACCAATGGCCTAGTTCGTTGGTATGTACTTCATGCTAATCAACTGTGCATTCTCTAGGATGCTCATGAGGGTCCTTGTGGGGGCCACTATGCTAAGAGATACACAACCATTAAGATCCTAATGGTGGTGTATTATATGCCAACCATCTTTAGGGATGCCTACCAATTTTTTCACTCTTGTGAATGCTATCAACGAGATGGTGGGATGATTTCTCAAATGGAGGAACCTCAACACTAGATCTAACCACTAGAACCCTTCGACATATGAGGCATCAACTTCATGGTTTCCATCATGCCCATGTCAAATGGAAAGGTGTACATAATCATTGCCATTGATTACTACAAAAAATGGGCAGAAGTAATAGCCGTCATCAACTGTACATCATCTACTGCTACATGGTTTGCATAACAAAATGTTATAAACAAGTCTGGGATGCCATGTGCATTAATTTTTGACAATGAAACCCATTTCATAGCACCACTTTTCACAAGCTCATGCAATGCTTGGGGGTTGAACATAAATTTATAACATCTTATCACGCCCAAGCCAATGGTCAAGCAAAGGTTACTAACAGGGAAATTACAAAGATCTTAATAAGAACTATTAGCAAATATAAGAGAGACATTAGCAAAAAAAACTCAACGATGCCCTCTGGCCCTACCACTCAACATGAAAACTCCCTATAGGCTACTCTCCTTATGAGTTGGTGTACAAGAAACTACCAACACTTCCTATTCAATCCAAGCTTTGTACACTTTCAATAGCATGTGACCTAGATCTTAACCTAGGTCTAACGTAAAGAGAACAACTGATCAACCTTAATGTGCTAGATGAAAATCGATTAGTGGCCCTATCCTTAAATGAAGTGCATAAATCATTCAATAAAAAGTACCATGAACTTATGATAAGGGAAATAAGATTTCAACCTGGAGACAAGGTTCTCTACTAGAACCCCACACATGTACCTTAATGAACTAAGTTTCAAACATTATGGGAAGGACCTTATATCATTTACGAAACCTTTCCTTTTGGGGCCATGTTAATCTACAAACGTAAGAGTTGGAACAAAAAGTAGCTATTCAATGCACAAGAAGTCAAATATTTTCATGAATCCAACTAGTGGAAGCAACACCTCAACAAATGGACAACCATGGTCAATTTTTCAAATCTCCTTCTCACAACTCAGACATGGGTGAGATGGTCATCTGTGCTAATCATTTAAAGTGACTCCTTAGTTTTTCCTAATTTTTTGTTTTACACTTTTTTATATACTTTTTTTTGTTTTACACTTTTTTATTTTTCCAAATTTTTGTTTTACAACATCGTTAGTATGTTTTATCTTTCTTAAATATTTCACAATTTATTTTATATTTTTCCTTATTTTGATGATAATTTTTCTTATTTTCTAATAAAATTACTCTATTACCAACAAGAAATAGTGGTGCTGTAGATTTTTGCTAATGATGGTTGTACTTAACATTGTTGTTTGCTAATGTCTAGTTTCTATTTTTGAATTTTGATAACTAATAACTAAGACTAGTTTCTTTTTCATGAAATAATCAGTGAGTCCACATCATCCACCCATCCACAAACTTTATGGTTTTCCTTGTTTTTGGAATATGATGTCACTTTTTCATTAATAAAAATTTAATGAACTTGTAACCTTAGTAGTTTTCAAGCTTGGAAAAGATTCAAAGGTTTGAAAAAGGTATGGCTTCAATTGGATTCAATACTCTTTATACCTCTCCACTCGCTTGACTGCATGTGTGTTTTCATGGATTTCTTATCGTTCTATGTTGACCAATAATAAGAAGTTGAATAAGTCTTTGCATGGTGTGGTCCCCATCCAAAAAATGATGATGATGGGAATTCAAAGAATACCCCTTAGACATAATAAATGGGCTATAAGCACTAGTTATGGAACTAGAAAGACATGTTACCCATGCATCCAACTGTGTGCTCCTTAAGGCATTCTTCCTTATGAAATCTCATTCTCTAATAATTTCTCCATTTTTTGAATTTCAAAACCCTCTTATAATATTTTTATCATGTTCTTGGCTTTTTGGACTTCCATTGATCCAAATTTTGTTAAAAAAAATCCTTGTTTTTCATTACTTTTGACAAACTCAATGGTGGTCAATAGCCGCATTAACTAGGCCTAGTCAATGCAATGAAAAAATCCTATAAATACCGTCCACCACCTTGAAATTTTTTGTCATTTGTTTCAAAAAAAGAGGTGAGTTTTTGTAATTTTCCAAAGCCCAAAACCTCCAAAGTCCATAACTTTCACATCGTTTGTCCAAATCACTCCATTCTTTGACCCTATAACTACCAAAGGTAAGCTCTTAGTCATGGGGCCACAAACCCTAAGGTTTCTAATGAAAATTTTTCAATATTTTTCTAACTTTACTAAAGGGTTAATGAATAGAATAACATTAAACCATTAATTTTTGAGAGTTTAACCCTTGCAACAAACTCTAGTAAACTTAAAATTAATTATTAATATTAAAATAAGAATAAAGTAATATTAAAATAATCAACCAAGCCATTATCACAACTTAGACAAGTGTAACTACCTCAAGAGATAAGGTATCCCAATTATTTCAAGTTACACATTAAATGCTAACCCTTTTTCATGTTGTAATCACAGATGGTGCCAAGAACAAAATAGTTGCAAGAAGGAGGACCATCATAACCAAGGGAAAAATGACCCAGAGCTAAAAGGGAATAGTAGGAACAAGCTCAGGAGTAGGCAATGGAAACTCATGCAACGAGTCCTCTTCAGGAGAAGCCTGAAGTGGAATTTGTTTAACAAATTCCTGAAGATGAGGCTTCAACTAAACAATCCCAAAGAAAAGAGGCACCATAGCCAATACCAAGACTTGAAAACACATTAACACAAGCCTATTGTGACATGATCAAGCCTTGTGATGTCCAATGCTTAGTTCTTCAAGAACTAAACTTTGGCCCACTCTTAGAAAATGCTTCATCATAAGTCAAAACACGGTTGCAAAACTCTCTCATGTGACCAATCATCACTTCCAATGGGGAGTGGTACATGGAAGAGACATATCTCTTTTGAAACAACAGAAAGGCAAGAGCCACTATGAGAATTTAGGACCTACAAGTGTTCTACTTGGTGGAAGCTATTGCGTAGGCCCTTGGTCTTCCTAATTCTAGCACTTATTTAGTAGAGATTTCCATACATGCAAACTCAGAGGTGAAAAGGGAGTGGACCTAGTGATGTTATGGGGTTGACTGCAAGGAGTTTGGCACACTGACACCAGCGAAGTGTATATACTTCAAGATAGTAGTCTATTACCTCAATCTAATTGTGATGCCCAATAAAGTGATAGTCTTCTCCGATTGAGCATGTGTCGCTCCCTATTAACCTTCCATAGTTAATATATTTGGACATGGAAATGCATTTCAAGAAAAATGAACATGGAAGGAAAACCCTACCCTTTCCATGTCTTATCAGAAAACTCTGTAAAAGGGTAGGAATAGTCTGTTATTGATGAGTGGCGAGGTACCCCTACACTCAACCATACGAAACAAGCGTAGCACGCGCGATCCAGTCGAACTCCGTAGACTAAATGCCTAAACGCCACAAGGAACACTTGGGGTTAATCGTTCGTTGTCTTCCCAGGCTTGCTTGTATGTGTCACGGTGTATGGTTAAGCAAGTCTAAGGTATATGATTTTTTTGGTATTTTTAGGTTTTCTCCTATGCTAAGAGGTAAAGGGTTGAGAAACTAAAACTAACTCTAACTACAG
>MNCI01005957.1:21875-91078 GCA_015680685.1 Gnetum montanum
TAAATAACATTAATTAAACCTATCCATGCACTGCAAGGTTTATCCACAAAGCTCGTCTTTATTTCCATACACAACTTATGTTCAAGCACAAAGCTGCTCGAATAAAGAGCCGTTCACTTGGGGGACTCCTACTGCGGGCACATGGAAAATATTCTATCTCTGGGGTGATCAATCCGCCAGAGCTTTGCTACTTTATGCCTAGGATGAGACATGAGGGGAGTGCCACCTCTTATTTATAGATATGGCGGCGAACCGCGATATCGCGTACGCGATATCGCAGGGAAAGATGCAATATCGCAGGGGATGCGATATCGCGGCTTGTGCAATCTGCGTCTCATCAGTTATGTCAATCACATAATTAGGCATACTTTCATTGCCTCTTGGTCTAAGATAATGAAAGACAAGACCCCTACTATGTTTAAAGAAGAGGAGTAGCAACTACCACCTCCACCACCCACTCAAGAAACAATGTTGGAGGCCTACGTAGCCATTGAGCACTTACACGAAATCTGAGAGTAGCTCTTGCATGAGCATGAGTAGCAAGCAAGAACCAATGGTAGAAATCCATCTATGTATCATCTAATGAGTGGTGAGGTACCCCTACACTCAACCATACAAATACGAGCATTTCACACACAATCTGGTTGAACTCCACAGACGGGCTAGTTGTGGTGTCTAGATAGTTACTCATAGGTCGCAGTTCACTATCTTCCCACCTAGACTAGTATTAGCTTGTCATGTATGGTTTAGTCCAGAGTGAGGTGTATGATGTGTTTCTAACCTAATGCTACTCCTAAAGACAATGGAAGATAATATTAACTAAGCTAAGAGAGATGGTAAGAGAGAATCTAAGCTAGCCTAAGTGCGATGAGCATCTGTTCCTTAATCATCCTTACACATCTTGGACCTCATGCATGACTACTATTGGGATTACCAAGTGCAGATCCTAGGTACGCTACTGGGTTACCAAGTAGTCACACTTAAATGCTTGTGATTAAGTCATACTCATTTCACGTTTAATTAAGATTTTAGGGTGAAGAGAGATTAACTACGAAAGCAATAAATAATAATAACAATTAATTAATTAAACTAAGTGAATGCTGCAATGACGAAGTAATCTCGATCTTTATTGTTGGTCATGTGCATGTCCAAGTACGTCACACTCGAATAAGGATGCCATACAATTACAATCACCACACTGCAGGCATGCACTGGGAGGAAAGGGTTGAGAGAAATCTAAACTTAAAAACTTACGATAAAATCTAAGAACTAATGCCCAAAACTAAGTGTGCCACCTTTTATTTATAGGCTCACACTAGAACCGCGATATCGCGTACATGATATCGCATGCAGGCCAGGATATCGTGTACGCGATGTTGCAGCCTCGATAACTGGGCTCCGATAACTGGGCCTGATAGACCATGTGTCTTGTATCAGGGCTTCGATAACAGGGCTCCGATAACTTGGCCTAACAGACCATGATTCATCATACCCCCACGATTGAATAACAACTCATCCTTGAGTCAAAGAAAGTGAGGAACAAGTTCAATTAATTACACAGTGGATAGGTATGGGATTATTGACTGACTATGAATTTATTCATGCCATAGTGGAGGATTAAACAAGATTTGGACACAGACACAAAAGACAAAACTTGTGGAACTCATGGGGTTTCTGGTGGTGGTGGCTCCTCCATGGATGTCTTTCCTTTGTTTGGCGCTCCAAGCTTTTGAGATTGATAATATTAAAGAAGTGCCTAAAGTTTCTCCTCTTCTATCCACAAATTATGAGTCATCCATGATAATGCTCCAATGTTTGATGGAGTCGGTACTTTCCATGGACACGGTAGCTATGGGAACACTTGATTGGCCTTAACATGTCATGCCTCAAACAGTCGTCATTCCTCTTCATAGGCTTGGGCCCTAACATCTCCACCTTTTTCTTGGATAGATTATGTAGTAACAAGAGTTCCATGATGGATGTTGAGTGATTGTGCCTCCTACTCTATATGTTCTGCATGAAGTCCTTGGCCTCTGCCTCCCCTTGGTTATTCAGTTGCACCTTGAGAAGGTCCTCCTTCTTGTCTTCTTTTAGGGGCAATCTATAATCATAAAAAGATCAATTGTTAGTAAGGTTATTGAAAAAAGTTCAATGATTTCATACCTTATTCATTACCTTTAATAAATGTTGAATTCTTTGCTTAGTGTGATTTTAGAGTTAGAAAGTTTTTCAAGGAAGTTTTCCTAAAAGTTTAATGTCAGACCTGGTTTTTTAGGTGACACATAAAAGGACCTGGTTTTGAGGAACGTTTGATAAAATGATGACAAAGGAAAGAATATATTTGTAAATGAAGTACTCAGAGGGTATAAGATGATGTGGTGGTATGCAACAAGTACAAATTGCAAAAGTCACAAAAGTGGGTCCTCCCCAAAGCAGGTTCCAACCTATAATGCCCTTGCGTAACTACACCTTAAAATGTTCGTAGGAACTAGAAGGGTTAAATGTAATCCATATCAATTTTAAAAAACACACACATGTAAGTATCACCAAAATGAGGTAAGAATTCTATGCTATACAAGACACAAGCTACAATTATATGGACAACAAGATGAGACAAGGTATCGAAGGGATTGTAGAGATTAGGACATGAGGTAACTAACCCAGGGCACAGTGAATCCTATGTGTAAAGCATGATTAATGTGTCATTAACCTATTGTTCCAAGATCAGGACCAAGTCCATTCCTTTGATTGGTGACACCGCATTGTTTCATCCCATGATGAGCAACTATGAGAGTCCTAGAACAACAAGGCATACGATCACTTGGTGTTTTGTTCAAGGGAGGAGTGATTATTTTTTGGCCCTTTCTTTTTTTTTCTCTTTTTTTTTTTTTTTGATTGCTGGATCCAAAGAAGCCACCAACCTTCAGGCATGGGTGCATGTCTTTCTAGTGGAACCCCCTAGAACAGCATTGGATTTTTAAGTGCCCTTTTGATTACTCTTACTCCCATTTTTCATTAGATCTACAAGGATCTTAGTACAACCACGTTGCATGATAACTCCCACAAACCTCACCAAAGAGAATCTACAAGTCCTCTTAATGTCACATCCTAATCATTTCCTCTTGGTCCATCCTTCTTCATTTTGGGTACAATGAACACAAAATTAATTTTAAGTTTTAAAAATGTCAAGAATATCACTGTACCCTCGATCAGAACCTCTTATTTGTAGAATGGATGAGTGGGTGTAATGGGCTCACTATCCACATAATTGAGCACTGGAGACTTGATAACATAGAACACACCTCAACAAACGAGCCACATGAGTGTTTTATTTGTAGATGAGATTACTTGTAAAAAGGTAAAAAGATAAAAAAACAAAATGATAAAACAAGAAATTGAAAACTAAAAAACTAGAAAACAAAAATTTGTAAAATTAAAGAAAATAAAAAGTGGTTATTAATCCTACTTGTTACTAGAATGGGGGATATCCCCCATAACTAAATGGTTGAGGATGGCAAGGATTAATAAATGGAATATGAGGATCCTTGCATGTTGAAAATATTGGAACTTGGTCATACTTACCTCATTGGGGTTCACACACTTGATTATAGTAAGAATAGTGGGGCAATTTATGAGATGTGGTTCTTAGATAAAGAGTTGACCCACTATGATATTTGTGACTGTAAGATGGTATGTAAGGATTGGGGTGTCTCTCTCCATGGTTGTATTCATTAGGCCATATGGTTGTTGGAGTATTAATTGGTGGCCNATTCTCATCCTTTCCCTCCTTCTACATCGCCACCAACTATTCCTGAAGTATCTGCACCATAGCAACAACCCACAAATGTTACTTGTGCTGCTATTGCCAATACTAGTGAGAGATCTCAGCAACATCAAAGGTATCCCTTCTTTAGAAATGACCCTAGGAAGGGATGACACAATTCCAAGGCCACTGCATCCTCCAACTCAGCACAGGTCCAACACTGTGGTGCATCCTTCTCTTCAAACACAGCACCTCATGTAACTCCATCAGGGCCACCAATTAATACTCCAACAACCATATGGCCTAATGAATACAACCATGGAGAGAGACACCCCAATCCTTACATACCATCTTACAGTCACAAATATCATAGTGGGTCAACTCTTTATCTAAGAACCACATCTCATAAATTGCCCCACTATTCTTACTATAATCAANACAGGATGTTGAACTAGATAAGCGTTTGGGTTTGGATGATACGAAGGGTGTCTCCAGTTTAGGGGTGGGTTCCCCTACGAATGGGATTGTTGCCATTGTGATCGAACACAGTATCTCTGTATGAACTCTAGGTGTAACATGTTTCCCCAATGCTTATATAAATGTAACAAGATTGGGCATTGGCCCTTGGGGTGATCGTACAAGAAAATGTTACATTCATACATGTGATTGGCAGTTGAGCTCGTATTTTCCTTATCCCTTCTTTTCGATTGTCTAATGATACTTTGTCCTGCTTCTCAGGTTGTCAAAACTTTATCTTCAATAATATCAATATATTCTCCACACTTTTTATGCATCCATTCCAACATCTTATTGATCTTTGCCTCAACTTCTTCTAGCATTTGCTGTGTTGGCAAAGATGATTTTTCCTCCTTGAGATTGGTTGATTTCTCCTTTTTGAGATTATGGACCTTTGTTAAGTTGAGATTTTGGTCCCATTAATGTTTGTTAACACTCTCCCATCTAGCCATTTCTCCTTCTTCTTTTGCTACCCACTTAATAAGCTCTTGAACTTGATGGATTAGTAGTTCGTATAGTTGACCTTGGGCATATATCCCTAGGGTTTCTCTTATTCCATCACGAAGCCCATCAATGATATGGTACATTAGCCTTTCCTCATAGAACTCATGGCCTAGACAGTAGTTTAATAGTGCATAATATCTTTCTAAGGCCATGTCCAAGGGTTCATGTTGTTCTTGTTTCCATTCTTGGATTTGTTTCCTCAAGGCTGACACTCTTTCATAGGCTTGCTATCTTTCGTTAAAGAGTCCTACCATTGTTGGCCAACGTCATATTGAATTTGGTTTTAACGATCTATACCATACTTTTGCTTAGCCAACGAGTGTCATAGGGAAGAGCTTGAGTTTTTGCCAACCATTATCAATGTTGTTCCATGCGTAGGCATCGTAGAAGGCTCATAAATTTTGATGCGGATCTAAGTCATAGCCTCTTGAGAAATTAGGAAAGTTCTTTAAATCAAGCCTAGGTAGACAGCTCTCTTTACGATGCCTATGAGAGATTTGAATAGCCTCTTGTATTTGTGTTAGGCTTGTAGTGGCTAGTAGGGGTTCATCATCATCAAGTAAGTTATGCCTTCATGTGTTGGAATGATGTTGCCTTCATTTATGTTGTTGTTCTTGATTTTCTTTGTGAGCTCGATTTTTAGTTCTACGTCGATCCCTTGAAAGAGAGTCATCCATGTCACAATCTGACGTTGAAGCAGTAGAGGAAGAGAAGGAACTATAAAACTTGTTATGAATTTGTACATCTTCCAATCATCCCCAAGTAAGTTCTTGTTAGTTATTGAGAAGGTCCTAGGCCTTTCAGGCCTCCTCGTTCTATGGCATGTCTCATCCTCACTAGAGGTGTCATATTTGGATGACGAGAGTCTTTGAGTATCGTTGGGGTGTTCATAAATGTAGAGGACTCCTGCATAAGGTTGAGGACTCTAGACTTCATCTTTATCATCAATTCTGTTGATTCTCCAATGAATTCCCTCATTAGTGATTGCAGGATCATAGTCTTGTGAGAGAGACATTGTTGTGAAATTGTGTGTGAATTTGTATGTGACTTTATATAATTATTTCTTCCTAAAATATATATCATTAATTCCTATACAGCGACCTTGTATGATATAGCTAATCTAGATAACTAGCACTGTCCTCGGCAACGGCACCAACGATCAGTCGCGAGGTACCCCTACACTCAACCATACAAATACGAGCATTTCACACACGATCCGGTTGAACTCCATAGATGAGCTAGTTGTGGATTCTAGATAGTTACTCATAGGTCACAGTTCACTATCTTCCCACCTGGACTAGTATTAGCTTATCACATATGATTTAGTCAAGAGTGAGGTGCATGATGTGTTCCTAACCTAATGCTACTCCTGAAGACAATGGAAGATAATCTTAACTAAGCTAAGAGAGAGGGTAAGGGAGAATCTAAGCTAGCCTAAGTGCGATGAGCATTCATTCGTTAATCATCCATACACATCTTGGACATCGTGCATGACTACTACTGGGATTACCAAGCACAGATCCTAGGTACGCTACTAGGTTATCAAGTAGTCACACTTAAATGCTCGTGATTAAGTCGTACTCATTCCACGTTTAATTAGGAGTTTAAGGTGAAGAGAGATTAACTATGAAAGCAATAAATAACAATAACAATTAATTAACTAAACTAAGTGAATGCTACAATGATGAAGTAATCTCGATCTTTATTATCGGTCATGTGTGTGTCCAAGTACGTCACACTCGAATAAGGATGTCGTACAATTACAATCACCACACTGTGGGCATGCACTGGGAGGAAAGGGTTGAGAGAAATCTAAACTTAAAAACTTATAATAAAATCTAAGAACTAATTCCCAAAATCAAGTGTGCCACCTTTTATGTATAGGCTCACACCAAAATCGTGATATCGCATCCATCGTGGCTACAATATCACGGCCCCAATAACTGGGCTCCGATAACTAGTCCTAACAAACCATGTGTCTTGTATCAGGGCTCCGATAACTAGGCTCCGATAACTGGGCCTGACAGACCATGACTCATCATCATCCTACAATGAGTCACCTCAACAAAGTGGCTTGAACAATTAGTCATATGGAGGGAGGTGGGCCAATATTCTCGATCCAAAGAACACAACTACCCATGAGGTTGAATCCTAGTTCCAAAGAGGTAACGATATCCCTCTCGCGATAACAACAATTTCTAGAAATCTCTGGGAATGTCACTACCTTTTCTATGAGCTTGGAGGAGGGTGAGGGTGTAACGGTCTTGGTGATGCAGCACTAAGGGTAAGAGATGGCAGCAGAAGTGGTTGCTAATTAGATCATTGAAGTATTAAATGCACCTGCGACATATGTACCAAATGTTTCTACACTCAAGTATGTGTAGACATCCATAGGAACTGTTAGCGATAGATTAAATGTAGCCCCAACATAAGGAATTATTAGACCGACTGGTGGGAACTAGGCAATCAATTCTGAATATCTTTAATTTTTTAGATCACATCACTGTAACCCAGTCAGAGCTACTTGAAGCAAAGGGCAAATGCATCATTCTAGAAGGGCAACTTGAAATGGCTCAAGCACAAAATCAACGCTTGGCCATAGAGGCTACCAAATTAAGAGCCCATCTNTCAACGCTTGGCCATAGAGGCTACCAAATTAAGAGCCCATCTTGCTAATCTTGTGCTTCTCAACCCTGGACTAACATGAGATGAAGCTTTTCAATAGCTTCAAGATAGACTTAAATAGGTTGAGTCTGGCATGGTGACAATTATCTTTGACCAGTTTGTGGATGAGGCCAAAACATATTTAGTTTAGAAGGATTTAGTCCAGATCTGCCTAGAGAATGAGATGCTAACTGCAAAAAATCATTGCTTGTGGAATGTTGATGTGTAGAAATAGCAAATGCAAGAATTCATCCATCAACAATAGGAGCAGCTAGCTAGGATAAACACTGAGCTTAAGAGATTAGTAGCAAAAATAGAAATCTCTCTACGAAAGAAGTCCATGCCTTATGCAAAAAATCTGCAATTGAGATTGCCACCTGGAAGAATGAGGCTCTCAAATTTAAGAGAGTCAAGAACCACTATAGAAATTAGGTTGGCCTACAAAAGGAAGTTAATGAAAAACATATCAAGATGGCTAAGGAAAAAGTCAATGAGATCCTATAGCAAGTCCAGCATGAAAAAGACGTATGGCAACCTATCATTGATGGGATAGATGCCTACAACAAAGCAAAGATCTTCATGAAGGAGTTGCAAATTGAAGAGATGACTGAGTATATGGAGCTTGTTAATATCTGATATGCAAACCTAGCAATGCTGACTGTTAGATAGCTACAGTCAAAGTTGGAAAAGTAGGTGGCCAACTTGTACTTGTTATACAAGAAAAATTTTAAGCACCACAAAGAGACCAAGAAAAATCTTGAGACTGTAAACACTAAACTTGAAGTTCTTTGGGTAAGATTCACTAATCAAATATCAACTACTAAGAACTTGGCCAAAAGAATAAATGATTATCAAGAGTTGCAGAATGCAATCAATGCATTCGACATTGATTGTAAAAAATTTGCTACCTAGTTTGTTAATGTTAAGGAGTTGTTTCCAATAATGCCCTATCCTTGGGATGTGCCCATTTTGACCCACATCTACGAAGCTACATGGATCGTGCATGATCCTAGAAGTAAGGAGGAGAAGATGAAAGCATTATTATATGTTTTATTTCTTCCACTGAAAGTTGTAGCCATAGCAGGATAACCACAACAACCTTGACCATCACGTGTGCTTGAAGTAGGAGAAGGTCCCTCAAAACCTCAAGAGCCTCCATTGCCTAGGACCATTTAATCTTCTTCCTTGTCTTCACACCATCAAAGGAATTATGTTTGTCAAAATTTTTCCTAGTGTTCAATTTTATAGTCTTGAATACTAGAAAATTTTGTAATGATTGTATATCCATACACTTGGGCACTTGGTGTTTGTTTGTGTTTGTTGTATATATGTCATCAATCAATAATCCCATACCTTTCAAAATTTTTAATCAACTTGAGGATGAGTTTTCATTCAGTCGTGGGGGTATGATAAATCATAGATTGGCTGCATCAATTGGACCTTGTCAACTAGGCCCTGTCGATGCAAGATTTGATGCATTGATGTGGCCCCATTGGCGTAGTGTTTGTTTTCACCTATAAATATGTGCTCACCCACCATGTTTATGGCATGTTTTGTCATAGTAGTAGCGGAGCCCTTGAAATTTTGTCATTTGGAAGTTAGAATATTTTTCTAAGTTCCTGCAATAGGAGTTAAGAGTGTATGGATCCTTATTTGAGCACTATTGTACCTAAGCACAATAGTGTGTACAACAATAAAGACAAGCTTTTTGATAAACCTTATAGCACTTTTGATGAGTGGCGAGGTACCCCTACACTCAACCATATGAATATGAGCGTTACACATGCGATCTGGTCGAACTCCGCAGACTAAGTGCCTACAAGCCTTATGGAACACTTAAGGTTAATCGTTTTTTGTCTTCCCAAACTTACTTGTATTTGTCATGGTTGTATGGTTAAGTAAGTTTGAGGTATGTGATTTTTATGTCTTTTCTATTTTATCTCCTATGCTAATGAGGTGAAGGGTGAAGAGACTAATTAACTAACTTTAACTAACTAACTAAGCCTTAATTAACCTAGCATCAGCATCCGTTCCTACTTACAGTTCACACCCTAAACCAATGCAACCTTGGTTACCAAACGCTATTCATTACTAGGATCACCAAGCGTAACGCACGTGCTCAAAGCGGTCGTACTAAATGCACTTAACTATGGAAGAAGGTTTGAGAGATATTTAATTAACTAATAAAGCATTTAAATGGTAAATAATAAATAACATTAATTAAAATCCTATTTAGCCTATTCCATGCACTGCAAGGTTTATCCAAATGTTCGTCTTTATTTCCATACACAAACTTGTGTTCAAGTACAATATTTGCTCGAATAAAGATCCATTCACTTTGGAGCTCCTACTGTAGGCACATGGAAATTATTCTATCTCTAGAGAGGTAAAACTGCCAAAGTTTTGCTATGGTTTAGACCTAAACTAAGAAACAAGGGAGAGCCACCTCTTCTTTATAGATTTGGAAAAGCACTGCGATATCACGTACACGATATCACAGGGGAAGATGCGATATCGCGTACACAATATCGTGGGGGATGCGATATCGCGACGGACGCAATATCGCATATGCAATATCATGACCCATGTGATATCGTGTCCCATCATACCCCCATGACTGAATAAAAACTCATCCTCGAGTTCCTTACAAAACATTGGGAAGGTATGGGATTACTGACTCAAATAGAACTAATGGTGAATGGGATGACATGTGAACGGATCATCATTACAAGACAAGAAAAAATTGGTGTTCATGACAACAAGAGTGAACACCTTATACATTTGACATCAGGCCTTATTTGGCAGCTAAGAGAGAAGAGAGAAAAGAGAAGAAGTCTTGTTGCTGCCAATGCCAATATTATGTCTTTCATTGTCCATCTATAAGCACGCCATCCATCTCATTCTTTGCATAGCTGCTTCAGCACTGATCCATTCCAAGTGTTCCCTCCAGATCCAATCCATTATTGCATGATTGTCATCTGCACACACAACACAGTCTTTATATTAGCAAGGGTAAATGAATCATAATGCAATTGATACCTTGCTTCGGTGAAAGGTCAATTGGCTGAGTTGTGGTATGGCTGATACGGGTCTGGAGGTATATTCATTGTGACTACCAAAGATGTAGGGGTTAGGAGAAAATTAAAAAAAATTGGGTCTGGACCCCCATGACTAAGAGCANATGTAGGGGTTAGGAGAAAATCAAAAAAAATTGGGTCTGGACCCCCATGACTAAGAGCAAACCTCTAATAGTGATAGAATGGATAAAGAAAAAGAAAAAGAACAAAAAAGATGGAGAAAAAGAGACAACTATAACATCAATGAAATGGATGTCAAGATGGAAATGAACAAAATAGAGTGGATTGCAAAAATGTTAAGGGAAAGAATTTAACTAATGCACCAAATAGGACTGGCAGTGGATCCTCCCCAAAGTAGGCTTATGCCCTTAATGCCCTAACAAACCCACATTCAAAGAGTTCGTAGGCTCTAGGATTGTCATTTGGAAACAAGAGTTAAAGTCGTAACCACAAGAATTTACCAAAAAGAAAACAATGCATCCACCAAGATATACATTAATGATACAACTAGAAATGAGGTGAATAAGGGAGGAAGAATGATGGAAAGAGGAGAATGGAATGGAATCTTAAGAACAAGGTGGTGTACAACCCCTTGTGTGTTTCATGGTTAATGTGACTTAGCAGATCCCATTCCAAGTTCGACCTCAAACAAACCACATCCAATGACTTCACATTAATGCATCCGGCCAATCCATCCCCTTGAAGTAACAAGAATGCCTTCACCCAAGAGCCACCACCATTCCGACAAAACAAGGAGGAAAGAATGGAAAGCAAAAAGGGCCTTAGTTAGAGGGAACATTTTTATTTTAGTTCCATAACCAGTGCTTATAGCCCAAACGATTATTTCGTCTAAGAGATGTGCTTTGAATTCTCACTATTTTTTTCTATTTTTTTTATGTGTTTATGCATGAGAACCACACCATGCAAAGACTTTGTTATTTTTATTAGCTCAGCTTCCCGATAATTGGGTAACCTCAAAATGGTAAGAAAACTCAAGAAGAAAACATCCAAGCACCCAAGAGAATGGCCAACACAAATGCATCAAGTTCCCTTGAAGTCATACCCTTTTCAATCCTTGAGTCCTTCCTTAGTTTGAGAAATGCCCAATCACTGATTCGTTATAGTTCTTATTATAGAAAGGGACTGTACATCTCTAAGCTAAGAGAGACCATAGAAACTTGTGGATGAATGGATGAAGTGGAATCATTGCCTGTCATATCAAAAGAACCATACCTTAATATCAACATCATAACTTAAAAGTAAAAACCAAACATTAGCAATCAATAGGAAAACAACTCATACCATCATGAAGAACACTTATTAAATGACAAACTTGACAAGATGGATAACACAGACACACACATACAAGAAATGAAAAAGTATAATGATGTTGTAAAAAAAAACAAGAAAAGTTAAAGAAATTTGTAAAACAAAAAACGTTATAGGTGATATAAGATGGGTGACTTGGATACCAATTCTACTCATTGGCAACTACAACTACTCCACAGGTATTTTCAAACTAGATTATTAGAACTAGCATTATCAATAATAGTTTGAACTATTTTCCCACTACATTTGAGCTGAAACTTTGACAAGATTCTCTTCTCTTCAACCACTGGTTTTGATGTATTTGCAAGACAATAGGCTTCTATAGCAGCATTTGCGTGTGCATCTATAGACTGGTTCCTTCTTCAGATTTAGCCTCCATGAGTGCTTTACCTCTGGAGTAGCTATAGTTATTGCAATTGAAGGTGCAATATGGTAAGTTTGTGGTTTGCAAAGTTATGGCTAACATCATCACATAACATGAACCTGAAAATTGAAAATTACCTTGAGCAGCTTCTCTCTTATCTCCAAGGTGAACATAACTGTACATACTTCTCCTATGGTTAAAACCATAGCTACCTCTTCTAGGGTGGCCGTCTAAAAAATGTTGCTCACTTTAATCTTCTGTTTTTTCTACGGTGTGTCGACGTAGATCCATGTTGAGTAGATACTCTGCCTTTTCTATGACCACCTCTTTTCAACCGAGATTGTTTTCCCTCTGTTTAACTTTTCATTTACCTTTCTCTTCAGTATCTGCTTCACCTACACTTTCTCCCATCAAATAGCGGCAAGGTTATCAACCTGGTCAGTGGCATCTCCTCCAACTTAAATTATGGCTCTATGTCTTTGACGCAATCATGTAAAGCATACGTAGTCCATATTTTCAAGAAAACAAGGAAAATCAATCTTTACCTGTGTTGCCACCTGAGAGAAGGTTTTCAAAAATTTAAAATTTTCTTCTTCATCCTACGATAAAATTTTTAGTTCTTCTCATTCTCTGTCACCACCGATGCATTATCCGTCTGCAGTGTTTGGAGTGCTGCAAGGCCAACATTCTCAATTCTTTCGTTTGCTAACATTTACTCCTCGCCATACAAGATGAAATGATGGTGATTTATTTGTCTATAGTCATCAGATTTATTTCCCTATTTGTCCCACCGGTCGCTGATTGAGGTACCGTCATCCAAATCCCTGGTCAACATAACACCTTGATGAAAGAAACAATATTTTAAGGTCATGTACATCAACTGAATGTCCGGTAGGGCGGTGGGTTTACCTCTAACGCCTGTATCAGAGGCTTCAACCTATTTCTCCAAATTGACAAATTCTCATTAACAGCAAATACAACACACTCATACTACATAAAAGATAATCACTAGAATCCTCACTTTTGGAGAGTGCCTTCACTAGGTTCTCAATCCTCCGTTTATACTCATCATTCCAACAAACATTATATAATATTTAAATCAGATCTAAACACAAATTAATGGATACAATCAATAAATCGGATCAAATCCAGATTCCCAGCTCAAATCAGAATTGTCCATGAATGCTGCAGCCTACCATTGTCAGTTCGCATTACCTTCTTCACGTACCTTGTCAAAGTGGAAGTTGACATTCTGCAAATCCACGGATGTAAGTCGGTTGATTGTGGCAGTTAGTGAAGGATGACAACATCAATAACTCATAATTTATTAATTATTTTTTGACAAGGTATCATGAGCCTTTATAAAAGGCATGACCAATCAAAGGTCTATCTCCTTAGTTCTTTCATGTAATAGTTAATTTTCTTAATATGAATAGTGGCCTTTGAGTTAATTTACATCTTTCTCTTTATTCATTTTGCCGCGTTCAGTAACCTCCTTAGTAAGCACTTTTTCTATTTTTAAAAGTTTACATCTCTCACCTAGATATTCAAATCTCTAATAGGCTGTGATCCGTGGATTCGCATTTCCTTGTGCCTTGCCAAACGTTTCAGGTCCACAAATGCGTTTCAAAATGTCAAGGAACGTTGAATGATACGTTCTAATAAAAAATTAAGAATATTTCAATAGAATTCGCCCTAGAAACTGAAATAAATAATGTTTTTCAGATTTTTTTGCAATTTCTATTAATTAGCTTCTAATCCTCATAAATAATATAAAAATATATTTATATACCTGTCATGTCTCATACCACGTTTTGAAAAATAGGTTTGCGTCTCATTTGCGTTTCCAATGCAATCCAAGGCCCAAAATACCCGAGACTTAGGACGCATAGCTAATAGTATATCTCCTAAACTATAGGTTTGAAGACAGAACAATAAACTATCACACTTTCAAGTTGCTAAGTAATTGTTAATGCATACATTTTGGATGCACCAACATTAAGGGAAAAATTCATTTGATTAGACTATTGCCAAGGGTGTCGTTGAATGTGTACTGAAACTGGAATTTTAATTAGAATGTGTCTTGAATTCAAGAATACAAAAGGTAACCAAAATAAATTTTCCGTGCTTCGTGGGCTACTATTGTTGTTCATCGCTAGTTTGTTGTGAATGTTGCCATAGCCAACATTGCCTGGGGGAGAAAAAGAGAAGAGGCTGGATGAAGGAGCCGTTGATGCATAGACAAAACGTGCCTTGTCGCCAACATGAAAAAGGGTGAACCTTGTCGTGGATGCACCACTTGCCTAAAATAGTTCACCAGATCCCACTGTCACGTGCCGATAGACACATTGTTGTCTCTAGTCCGATGTTTGCCACCATCATAGGTCTACTACAAAATAAGAAAAGAAAACCATTGCCTTTTGGTTTCTTGCTGAGATTGTTGACCACCATCCACGCAGTTCTACTGCTACTAACTATTGTTGATTCATTGCCAAGAATAAAGAAACAAGACTACAAAACCTACTTGTTGTGCCTGCCATCCATGCACGTCAATTGCGTTGTTGTTGCCCCAAGAAAAACAAGAGAAGAGTGAGAGAGAGAAAACTACCATTTGCTCATTTCTCAAGCCTTGGAGATCCCCCTTGCCCAGAGAAAATTGTCATCTATTCATCCCCCCCCCCCCCCCCCCCCCCCCCCCCCCCCCCNAGTCCAGGGTGTCAGTAGTTTAATTGTTATTGTTATTTATTGTTTCCCTAATTATCCTTTCTTTACCACCATTTACTATTGCTGTTATTTAACCCTGAATGAGTACGACTTAATCACAAACATTTAAGTGTAACTACTTGGTAACCTAGTACCGTATCTAGGAGCGCTCAAGTAATATACACTTGGTAATCCCAGAAGTAGTACACGAGGTCCAAGATGTCCAAGATTAAGGGACAGATGCTCATCGCACTTAGGCTAGTTAGATTTTGCTTCACATTGCCTATTAGCTTAAAACAAGATTATTTTCCACTGTCTCTAGGAGTAGCACTAATTTAGGATCATATCCTACACTTCACTCTGGACTAAACCATACGTGACAAAGCAAAATACTAGTCCAAGTGGGAAGACAGCAAACTATGATCAATGTGTAACTATCTAGATACCACTACTAGTCCATCTGCAGAGTTTGACCAGATTGTGTGTACACAGTTGTATTCGTATGGTTGAGTGTAGGGGTACCTACCCACTCATCATTGGCACCATTGCCAGGGATGGTGCTAGTTATCTAGATTAGTTATATCATACAAGATTTTTGTAACAAAGTATTCACGATATATCGTTTAGAAAAAAAATTAATTTCAACTAAGTCACACATGATTCAAAACAATGTCTCTCTCACATGACAATGCAACAACTAGTAAGGAAATTCATTGGAGAACCAACAAATTATATGATGATGAAGATGAAGTTTGGAGTACTCAATCCTATGTAGGGGTCTCCTATGTACATAAACGAAGAAAACATCGTCCCAACTCACAAATTCATAACCTAGCTAATGACGATAAACCCCTGCTAGCCACTAAGAGCCTAATGCATATACAAGAGGCTATTTGAATATCCCGCAGTCATCACAAGGAAAGTCATCTACCTAGGCTTGATTTAAAAAACTTTTCCAAGTTCTCAAGAGGCTATGATTTAGATCTGCACCATCATTTACAAGCCTTCCATGATGCCTATGTATGGAACAATATTGATAATGGATGGAAAAAACTTAAGCTCTTTTCTCTGACACTCATTGGCCAAGCAAAAGTATGGTATAGGTCCTTAAGACGAAAATCAATTCAACGTTGGCTAACAATGGTAGAACTCTTGAATGAAATATATCAAACTTATGCAAGAGTGTTAGCCTTGAGGAGAAAAATCCAAGAGTGGAAACAAGAGCAACATGAACCCTTGGTCATGGCCTTAGAAAGATACTATTTATTGTTAAACAATTGCCCATGCCATGGGTTCTTCGAGGAAAGGCGAATGTATCACATCATAGATGGGCTCCATAACGAAACAAGGGAGACCCTAGGGATGTATGCCTTAGGTCAACTATATGAGCTATAGATCCACCAATTCCAAGAGCTTATTAAGCAAGTAGCAAAAGAAGAAGGAGAAATAGCTAAATGGAAGAATGTTGAAGGCCCTCAACAGGACCAAAATCTCAAAATAGCAAAGGTCCATGATCATGAAGAGGAGAAATCAACTCACCTCAAGGAGGTGGGATCATCTTTGCCAATACTACAATCACTAGATGAAATTGAGGCAAAGATCAATAAGATGGCGGACTGGGTACATGAAAGATGTGGAGAATATGCCAACATTATTAGAGGAAGAACCATGACAAACCAAGAAATAGGAAAGAACACCACTAGACAATCGGAAAGAAGGGTTGAAGAAAATAAGGATAAGAGCTCAACTACAAACCACCCATATCAATGTGACATTTGCCTATATGATCACTCCAAAGGCCAATGTCCAATCTTGTCACATTTACATGAGCATTGGGAAGGAATGTTACATCTAGATTTTGAACAGAAATACCGGGTTCAACCGCAATGGCAAAAATCCCAATCGTGGGGAAGGCCACCATTAAATCGGTCACATCCTTTCTACCATCCAAACCCAAGCGCTTATTATTTTTAGCATCCTGTTTCCCCAACTCAGTCAACATCCTCTATCTTACCACACCATTATCATTCTTCTAAGTACTATCAACCCATGTCTTCTCCCACAAGATCACCACCTTATGTTCCTTGCACTTATCCTTACCCTCAATATTCCCACCCTTCACCTCCTTCTACATCGCACCAATAGTACTAGAAGGTTTTGCACCATAGCACCAAGCCACAAACATTACTTGTGCTACTACAGTCAACAGCAGTGGAGGCCCTCCACAACGTCAAAAGCGCCCTTTCTCTAGGCACGACCAACGGAAGAGACAGCACACTTCTAAAACCAATGCATCCTCCAAGCCAGCACAAGTCCAACATTGTGTTGCATCTGCTTCCTCAAACACAATGCCTCCTGTTACCTTCTCGGGGCCACCAATCAACACTCCAACAACTATGTGACCCAATAAATATAACAATGTAAGGAGACATATTGATCCTTGCATACCATCTTACGGTCACTGGTGTCATAGTGGGTCAGCTCCTTATCGCATGACCACATCTTATAATCTGCCCCACTATGCCTACTACAATCAAGTGTGTGAACCCCAATTTGGGTATACTCCTACCACCACCTCAAAAGACATCCAATGGTTTGGATATGATCGATCCCCATCATTTCCAACATGCATGGATCCACACTTTCCATTTATTAATTCTCANGCATTTCCAACATGCATGGATCCACACTTTCCATTTATTAATTCTCACCATGATCAAAGGTTCAGTCATGGGACACATCCCCCATTCTAGCAAGCAGAATCAGTAAATGTTTTTCTTTTTCTTTGATTGTACAATTTTTTATTTTCTAGTTTTTCATTTCTAATTTATTGTTTTATCTTTTTGTATGTAATCTCATCTATGAATAAAACACTCATGTAACCAGTCAGTTGAGGGGTTGTTCTATGCTATCGAGTCATAAGTGACTAATTATTTGGACAATAAGCCCACAACATCCACCCACCAATTTTATTAATAAGAGGTTCTACTTTTGGTATGATGATATTCTTTTCATTATGAAAACTTAAAAGTAATTTTATGCTCATTATGCCTAGAGCAAAGAATGATGGACTAAGAAGGAATGGCCAAGGTGTAACATCAAGGGAACTTTTGGATTCTCTTTGGTGACTTCTGTAGGTGTTATCATGCAGCTTGGTCGTACTAAGATGCTTGTAGATCTAATGAAAAATGGAAGTAAGAGTAATAAAGGCACTACCTAAAGAAACTCAATGCTATTCTAGGGATCCCACTAGAAAGACATGCACCCATGCCTGAAGGTTGGCAGCTTCTCCGATTCACTATTGGAAAGGACAAAGTGCCAAAGCAACTAAAAAAAAGAGAAGACGAACCACACAAGAAAAGATCAAAAGAAAAAAAAATTTTGTGTGTGTCGCAGATTCTAAATCACTCCTCCCTTGGACAAAACACTAAGTGATCATATGCCTTGCTGTCATGGTGCTCTTATGGTTGCTCCTCATTGGATGAAACAATGCAATGTCACTAATCGATGGACTGGACTTGGTCTTAATTTTGGAGCGACAAGCTAATGACACTTTAATCACGTCCTACACTTAAGATTCATCATATCCTAGGCTAGTCATCTCATGTCCCAATCTCTGTAATCCCTTCTACGATTCATCCCATCTCGTTGTTCATGTATTTGTGACCTATGTCTTGTGTAGCATTGAATTCATACCTCATCACGGTGGCATCTACATGTGTGTGTTTTGTGGAACTAGTGTGGATTACGTTTACCCCTTTTAGTGCCTATAGACATTTTCAAGTGTGGTTACATAAGGGCATCATAGGTAGGAACCTACTCAAGGGAGGATACACTTGCGTAACTTTTGTAATTTGCACTTTTTGGACATCACCACATCATTTTATACCCTCCAAGCATTGCATTGCTATAATAATCTTTCCCTCTATCATCATTCTAAATTCCAATGTTCCTATGCACCATAACATGTCCTTTTTCCTCATCCTATTCATGAATTTCATTGCCAGATTCCACTTCATTACACTTTTGGTGCCTTTAGGTCTCTTCAACGTTACCCTATATGGCGACCGAAAATGTCGAAGACTGGAAAGCACCGAGGGGTCGACGGGTGCGACAGTTTTGACCCCGTACCCGCGGGAGGGTTGTGCTAGGTGTGTGCAGATACAGGGCACCCTAAACGATCTGGTCGATGAGACAGGGACTTAATTGGCATCTATATAGCCTTTTGTGACATATACTTTTTGAAATGGAATGGAAACACCAAATAATTTTTGAAAGTAAATAAAGCAGAAAAAATAGTGCAAGACACAAGAATAAACAGGAAATAAAGTAAAAATGCAATTAAAAAATTGCACCACTCCGAAGCTACAGATTTGCTCTGTCAAGATGGATACAGTCGGTTGCATAGCGTGACGAAGTGCAAAGATCCTGAGAGTAACCAGGGCATGTAGAGAACAGAACAGGTGGTGCGCTTGGGGGTGGCCTTGGGCGCTAACAATGCAGGGATTCTACCAAGGTGGTAGAAAGGGTATAGAACAAAATGTCAGCTAAACATGCAAACTGTTTGTAGTGTCAAACCGAAAGCTTACAATATTGTCGCAACGTGCTGGGGAGAGAGCTTGAGCACCACAGAAAAAAGAGTAGGAGACTTAGCCAAAGAGTGTCAATCGAACTAGGGATTAGACCTCTTTTAAATATTATTTTTCAAAAAATTCTGAACCATTTAAATGTTGTTTCTTGGGGTATTTATAGGGCCAAGGGTACGCAAAAGGGGTGATTTGGACACCACGCACCTTGGGCCCACGTTGACTTGCTAGCAACACACGTGCCATGTGTGACCATTGGACTTGCAACATCGTGGTAATGTGAACCTTTCATGCCATAACTGCAAGCTTGCCATGCCATAATTGCACCGTCAACGTTTGGAGACGTGTGCTAACGATCCAATTAAGTGAAGCGCATTGATGTCGCACAACCACCCACATGCCTTGCTGTGCTTCGTAGCATAGCGTGCTTAGCGTAGCATCTTGTCATTCGTTCTGCCACATGTGTCATGCATGCTTACTACGCTATGCTACACTATGTAGCGTAGCATCGCATAGCAACTAGCCTTAGTCATGAAAGCTTTGCCAATTTACCAACTTTGCTTCCTGCGATGCATGTCTTGTGAACTCTGCTATTTCTGCCGTTCGAGCTGCCTTCTGTCCCTTCCGTTGAATTGCTACGCCTTGTAGCTTACCGTAGCGTAGCAGCAGACATGATCTATTGTTTCCTTATGGAAAGGGACATTACTAAAGGACATGGGGCTAGGTGTGGGGACTGTCTGTGGAGCTGTTACCATGCTACGCTACGTCACGTGGTGTAGCGTAGCGTAGCACTCCATTCTGCAATTTCCTTTTGAAGCTTGCTACACTACATAGCAAGGCGTAGCATAGTGTGGCAAACTTCGTGACTTAGAAAACTTGCCGAACTATTTTTTGCGCATCCAGAATGCTGCTACCAACTCTATGCACCGTCTCTGAGCAGGCTGTCAGCTGGGTAGGCTACTTTGGTGGACAGGCAGGATGACGTAGAGCCTGTCCACGTCCAAAGTATAAAATTTTCCGAATTGACCGGCCTGAACTCAAAATGTTCTCCTCCCGAAGAACTATTGTAGTGTCACGTGAGTTGCAAGGTCTAGTGAAGCAAGAATGACCTCGCATTTTTTTGGGTGTTTCATTGGCCCCTCTTTGTCGACGTTTGGAGAATAGGATTGATAGACATCGACAAAGAAGACGAAACACCGCAGTAGGCGAAATGCTAAGGTTGTCGCTTGGTGAGTGTCGAGATGTTGCTTGGCCATACTTGAGAGTGTTGCATTGGTTTTGCAGTGGTTAAGGCAGAGAGCAAAGATGATGTTTAGCGGAGCCCCTCGTCGGAGTGCTCTGAGGGGCTCGCTTACGTTTTCATGTCCATCAGCTTGAAGGCTTTGTTTCTGAAGGCTTTGGGAATCATGTAAGGACCTTCCTAGTTGGCTGAGAATTTTCTCACATGCTCTCGGATGGCCTTGACGACGAGGTCTCCCTTCTGCACTGGCTATCAATGCGGGTTTGCATAGTGCTTCCGCTACTATTTTCTCTAGTAGTGCTCGATGCATTTCAGCATCTGCGCACGCTCTTCCTCCACTGAGTCGAGGTCGATGGTTTGCAACTCGTTATTCTGGGCTTTGCTCATGAAATCCGTGAGGATCATCCAAAGTGAGGATACCTGTAACTCGAGAGGCAATACAGCTTTAGATCTGTAAATAAGACTATAAGGGGTCTTACTTGTTGCAGTTATGCACGTCGTTCGGTAGGCCCAGAGGACATAGAGGATTTGCTCGTGCCACCGCCTCTTGCTGTTGTTCAGCATCCGCTTCAGCAAGTTGTTGATGGACTTATTTGTAGCATCCTCCTACCCATTCACCTGTAGATAATAAGGGGAAGAAAATAATTGTTTAATGCCTAAGTTGCTACAGAAGGTTCGAGTTTCCGTACTACTGAACTATGGCCCATTTTCGGTCACAATAGTCATTGGAAGCCCAAACCTTGTCACAATGTTTTCGAGGATGAAATGGCAAATTTGTTGAAACATCATCTTCCTTAGGGGAATAGCTTCCACCCACTTGGTAAAATACTCAATGGCGGTGAAAATGAAGCTATGTCCTGTGGAGGACTTAGGCGTGATAGGCCCTATGACGTCTAATCCCCATAGTTGGAAGGGCCACGTGATTTGTGTTGGATGTAGATCTGTAGGTGCTATGTGTATGAGATTTGCATATCTCTGGCACGTGTCGCACGTCTTGACTTTTGACAGGCAGTCATGCTCCATGTAGGGCCAATAGTACCCTAGGCGTCTGATTTTGACTACCATGGCCCTGGGTGCTATGTGTCCACCACATAACCCCTCATGTACTTCATTAACTACCTTTTGTGCCTGCTCACCACCCAAGCATGATAGAAATAACCCATCATAGGAGCATTGGCACAAGGCATCACTTCCCATGAGCACATATTGCCGGGCATGCTTACGGATTTCATCTCTTTGGGTAGATGTCAATCCACCTAGGGGTTTGTCGTGCTGTAGATAAGCTTTAATGTTGGCATACCACTGTTGGGTATCCGCAGCATTGACAGATACCACGTGTTCCACCTAAGTAATAGGCCCTGCACATTTTATGATCGAGGTTGGCAGGTTTGCCAAGGAATGTGATGGAATGTTTAATGCAAGGGTAGCTAAAGCGTCTGCCATGGTGCTTTCATTGCGTGGCACGTGTTGCACATCAGTGGTCGCAAATTGCTTAAGTAGGATTTTTGCTAGGTTGCAGTAGGGTTGCAGGTGCGTAGCTTTGTAGGCGTAGACCTTAGTGATTTGATTCACGACTAGTTGTAAATCTCCCTGGATCGCCAAGTGTTGCATGCACAGCGCTCAGGCAGTTAAGAGGCCTATGAGTAGCCCCTCATATTCTACCACGTTGTTGGTACAAGGGAACATAAATCGATAAGAGGATGGATGCATTTCCCCAGAGGGGAACGTGATCGTGGCAGCAGTGCTACTTCCTCGCGCGGTTGAGGCACCGTCGAAGTGTAAAGTGGCTTCGAAATGTGACTGGACGATGTTGACATTGCTAATGTATTCATTCGAGAACTCAGGGTCTATGGTTGTCTGGTCATCGACTAGCGAGGCCATGAGTTGGGTTGCTATGGCTTGACCCTTTGTTGATGATTGACTTACATAGCATAGGTCAAATTCTGCAATTATTGCCTTCCATTGGGCTATCTTGCTACTTTCGTATAAGTTGTTAGTGATAGCCCGGAGTATATTGCTTTTGCAAATGATGTTGGTTGTACTGCGAAATAGATAATGCCACCACTTTTTTAATGCAAACACTAAGGCTAGGCAATTCCTCTCCACTTCGTTGTATTTCACCTCTTATGCTACTAGTGTATGGCTCAGGTAATACACTGGTATCTCAGAACCGTCGTCTTGCTTCTGACATAGCAGTGCTGTTATGGATGTGTTGGAGGTGGTAAGGTATATGAAGAAAGGCTTGCCCCTTTGTGGTGGGTGCACTATCGGGAGATGTGAGAGTTCTTTCTTCAAATCGTCGAAGCCTTGTTGACACTGGGTTGTCCATTCGAAGTCAACCCCCTTCTTTAGAAGATGTTGCATGGGGTGTAACTTGTTGGTCAACCTTGATATAAACCTTTGAATGAATTGCACTTTGCCTTGTAAACCACGTAACTCTTTAAGGTTTCTGGGAGGCACTAGGTTGATGATGGCCTTGACTTTGTCGTGATCCACTCGTATTTCAGCCTCCAATGCTACAAATCCTAACATGCATCTGGTTTTCACCCTGAAGATGCACTTCTTAGGATTGAGGCATAAATCTTGCATTTGGCAGGATTTGAGGACTACCCTTAGATCACGTGGGTGATCAGCGGCCTCCTTGGACTTGCCGCTATATCATCCACGTAGTCGTTTAATGTTTCTAGGATATAGTCACTGAAGATGTAAGTCATAGCTCACTGGTAGGTTGCTCCAGCATTTTTTGAGCCCGAAGGGCATCATGGTATAGCAAAAGGTCCCCCATGGGGTCATGAAGGTTTTTGACAGCTGGTGCTCTAGGTTAATGCGGATTTGGTTGTACCCGGAGAAACAATCCATAAAGGATAGTAGAGCATGGCCAGCCATGGTGTCAATGAGTTGATCGATGCTCAGGAGTGAAAGTTGTCTTTGATCACTTCCTTGTTCAAGTCCCGGAAATCTATACAGATCTGTATTCCTCCCATTTTCTTCAAAACCACAATGATGTTGGATACCCACTCTAAATAGCCAACTACGCAGATGAAACCTACTTGGTATAGCTTGGTGATTTCATCCCTCATGGCCAGCATGATTTTTGGCTTAACTTTGCAAGCCTTCTACTTGACTGTCTTCACATGTGGGTCTAGGATGATGTTGTGCTGAATCAGCCGTAGGTCCAGACCCGGCATGTCACTATATGACCATGCGAAGACATTAATGTTGTCTTGTAAAACTTTGGCTACATTTTTGTGCATTTGCGTGTCTAGGAGGGAGCTGAGTTTCAATGTTTTCACCCCCCCCCCCCTTTGATGTGGTTACAAGTGTCTCGATAAGAGGGTTTTCGGTTACATCCCCGACCTCTAAGTCTTTAGACTAGATGCTTGGGCCAGTCTGGGGATGCTTCTAAGGTTGCTATGGTGCTAGTTATGGTCAACCCCCAGTCGATCATATCGAGGTTCAACTGTCTCATGAGCTTGCCCTATGGCCCTGCTAATGTTAAAGGCGTGGAAAGGTCGTGATGGATTTCCATCTCTTACTTGACCTGCCATCATAAGATGAAAGCCTTATTAAGAGGCATTTGTTGGCAAGAATTGTGTGTAACAAAAATTTGCAAAGTGGTGATGTGATGCAACTTCTGAAGTGTGATGATGTGAAGATTGTGAGTTTGCCAAGTTAGGGTCATGGCGGACCACCAAGGCACGAGAGTGTAGGACTGCTATCGTAAAATGTGAAGTTGTATGACTGTCGATATGCAAATGTCAAACTACTAGTTTAATGTCATTTCGGACTGGCGAATCGCAACATGCAAAGTCTTAACATGCAAAATAAGAAATTGCAATCATGAGAGGTATTGAATCGCCAATGAAAAAATGAAAGCATGAAACCACTAAAAAAACGCAATACTACCTATGTGGAAGAAGATGAGATAACAGCTGATGTAAGTATGCGGTGTTGTTAGTTGAATGTCATTGCGGACCACTAGGGGTGCAACTATGCTAGGGTTGCTTAGTTTGAGGTCTTTTTGGACTAGTCGTAAAAGGCACCAAAATCCCTCCTTCTAGCGCCAAAAAAATGTAGCGACCAAAAACGTCGATGGTTGAAAAGCACCGAGGGGTCAGCGGGTGCGACAGTTTCGACCCCGTACCTGCGGGAGGGTCGTGCTAGGTGTGTGCATATACAGGGCACCCTAAACAATCTGGTCGATTAGACAGGGACTTAATCGGCGTCTATATAGCCTGTTGCGACATATACTTTTTGAAATGGAATGGAAACACAAAATAATGCTTGAAAGTAAATAAAGCAGAAAAAATAGTGCAAGACGCAAGAATAAACAGGAAATAAAGTAAAAATGTAGTTAAAAATTGCACCACTTCAAAGCTACAGATTTGCTTTGTCAAGATGGATACAGTCGGTTGCATAGCGTGACAAAGTGCAAAGATCCCAAGAGTAACCAGGGCATGTAGAGAATAGAATAGGTGGTGCGCTTGGGGACGGCCTTGGGCGCTAATAATGCAAGGATTCTACCAAGGTGGTAGAAAGGGTATAGAACAAAATGTCAGCTAAACATGCTAACTGTTTGCAGTGTCAAACAGAAAGCTTACAATATTGACACAACATGCCGGGGAAAGAGCTTGAGCGCCAGAGAAAAAAGAGTAGGAGGCTTAGTGAAAGAGTGCCAACTGAACCAGGGATTGGACGTCTTTTGAATATTGTTTTTCAAAAAATTCTGAACCCTTTGAATGCTGTTTCTCAAGGTATTTCTAGGGCCAAGGGTATAAAAAAGGGGCGATTTGAATGCCACGCACCTTGGGCCCAGGTTGACTTACTGGCACCACACGTGCCATGTGTGACCGTTGGACCTACAAGGCCATTGTAATGCGAACCTTTCATGCCATAACTACGAGCCTGCACACCATAATTGCACCATCAACATCTGGAGATGTGTGCTAATGGTCCAATTAGGTGAAGTGCATTGATGTCGCACAACCACCCACATGCCTTGCTGTGCTTCGTAGCATAGCATGCTTGGCGTAGCATCTTGTCGTTCATTCTGCCACATGTGTGATGCATGCTTACTACACTATGCTACGCTATGTAGCATAGCGTAGCATAGCAACCGGCCTTAGTCACGAAAGCTTTGCCAATTTACCAACTTTGCTTCCTGTGATGCATGTCTCGCGAACTTTATTGTTTCTACTCTTTGAGCTGCCTTCTGTCCCTTCCACAGGATTGCTGCACCTTGTAGCTCAGCGTAGCGTAGCAATAGACATGGTCTGCCGCTTTCTTATGGAAAGGGGCATTGCTAAAGGACTTGGGGCTAGGTGTGGGGATTGGCTGTGGAGCTATTTCCATGCTACGCTACATCACATGGTGTAGTGTAGCATAGTGCTCCATTCTACAATCACCTTTTGAAACTTGCTACACTACATAGCGAGGCATAGCATAGCGTGGCGAACTTCGTGACTTAGAAAACTTACCGAACTATTTTTCACGCATCCATAATGCTACTGCCAACTCCACGCACCGTCTCTAAGTAGGCTATCAGCTGGGCAAGCTACTTTGGTGGACAGGCAGGATGACGTAGAGCCTATTCACATCCAAAGTAGAAAATTTGCTGAACTGGCCGGCCTAAACTCAGAACGTTCTCCTCCCGAAGAACTGTCGTAGTGCCGCACGAGTTACAAGGCCTGGTGAAGCAAGAATGATCCTACATTTTTTTTTCATGTTTCACCCTAGACCTTTTGAATTAACCTCAAATCCTTCATTTTTGGCCTTGGAAATTCAAAAATTCATCAATCTTGCCAAGTACCCTATTCTCAATGGGCCATGATATCGGGTACGCAATATCGGGTTTGATGCGATATCGGGTTCGTGCTATCGGGTATGCAATATCATGTCCTTAAAAACTATATATATGGACCCCCCACGCACTTCAACATCATTTTGCACTGTTCATGTAAGGAGAGTTGTTCAAATTTTCTTCCACGAATTTTCTAGCTTGCGCACCTATCATTCAAACATCCACAACTTGCTCATTAACACTCTGATTCCTGTTCCAATTGAACTTGTCTAAACCTGGAGTGTTTAACTTACTCATGAGGAAGGGTATGCTCCAAGTTGTGCATAATTTTTTTAAAATTCATCGTTTACCAAAGGATATCATAAAGGGTAAATGACTTTAAAAATGTTAGATACGTTGCCAAAATTAATTTTATCTCTTCACCCACACCATGAGAACTAATTTTTGGAGCCACCTAATCAAAATGGGCCTAATATCAAAACTTTTAGGGGACATTTCATAAAATTCTCTAACTCTCAATCACACTAAATAAGACATGAATTTATTAAAGGTAAGAAGTAAGGTATAAATCAAACTTTGTAAGTAACCTTACTAATAGTCAGCCCATGTGATTGCAAATGGCCCCAAAAAGAGGACAACAAGGAGGACCCTCTCAAGATGCATCCAAATGACCAAGGAGAGGCAAAGGCCAAATGTCTCTCAAGGAATGTACAGGAATAGGAGGCACAATCATTCAGTATCCATCAAGAACCTCCTATTATGGTACAATTGAGACATGCTAAAGGTGGAGTCAACGGAGCACCTGAATAGGGACAACATCTCACGTTGCCCCCGGAATGTGTTCAGGCAATTCGTGAAAAGTCCACATCAGCAACTATGATAGTGGAGCTTAATTTTGGACCTCTCACTGAGTTTGCTCCTGAAGTAATCAAGGACCAACTTAAAGGGTCCCCACTCTGGCCTATTCTCTTTGAAAGTGGTGATTGGTACTTGGGAGAGACCAATTTTGGCACAATAAAGAAGAAGGCACCACTGTTGATATTGATGGTGTTTCTGTGGATTTCTCTACCAAAGCCATTTTGGAGGTGTTGAATCTTCCAAATACAGGGCCAAAAATTATTCACTTGCTTTGATTCTGATGCGCAAAAGATATGGTTGAAAAGGGCATATAGCAAAGAAGACAAAGCATATGGAGAGCTAACACTTGAAGAGAGAATCTACTTCAAGATCAGCACATATCACATCTTTCTCACAAAAGGGTTGAAACAAATCTCCACATATGTGGCTAGAGGAAGTGTTACCTTAATGAGCAAGGTTAATGCCAACCTACTCAATCTATATCTTACAGAAATTTTGAGGTGGTTCGATGAATGCAAGACAGGGAAGTTCGCATTGTCCTTCCCCTGTCTCATCAAGAAGTTGTGCTAGTGTGCTGGAATTCTGGGGTATACTAACATCCCTAGAAAGGCCCAAAATTCTTTATTTGATGAATTGCTAAAGCTCCAGCCCTAAGAAAAAGTTCTAGTGAGACACTCGAGCCTAAACAAGAATAGACGCTAGGGCCCATTACACCTCAAACTGCAAGGCCTAGCCAACTTCCAGGCACAAGGCCCAATCAACAACAAGAAGCGAGGCCCAACACAGGCCAGCAAGACCAACTGCCACCACGCTGCAAGACTATCAACCATCAATAAGCCATCTCAGTGCCATCTTTGAAATGTTCATTTGGGGAAGCCAGGATGAGACCAATCTCTTCAAGGTCATAGACGATGTCGTATGACCCATGATCTTAATTGATCATGCATGGGGTGAGGTATCGATTCAAACAGGAGGAGGGGAATCACATTGGTCACAACAGATCTCAAGGAATGCTGCATCTTTTTAGGTGCAATTAGAAACTAGTGCAAGTGCCATAGTAGTGGTCATGCAGCACTAAGATGCAGCAAGAGCCACAGAAGTGGTCACAAACCACATAAAAGAATCATTCAATATCCTTGTTGTGCCACACATAGATTTTACAAGAGCACGCAATGCTCAAACTTTAGCCAATCCCTCGATGACTCCTACAGAGCATGAGGATGTTCTAGATCGGTTGCTGCAAACAGGACATGTGATGACATCCATGTTTGACATCCCTCAATATGTCACAACAACTCAGTCAGACCTCATCTCCACAAAAGGGAAGCTATTCATGGCAAATATCAGGGCCAAACATGTAGAGGTGGAGTTAGAAAGACTCCAAGAAAAGCTCATCACCTATAAGCTGCACAACAGAACCCATCTCAGTTCATCCCCGCAGATCAGCTAGAGTCCTTCCGGACAAAGAAACTAAACAAATTACTTGTAGAACATAAAAGAGTGGTGGAGAAAAAAGAGAAGGTTGATTGGGATGCTTCCAAAGCACAAGCCTAAACATATGCACATGTCAAAGCACTCAAGGCCTTGCAAGAGTAGAATAAACAACTTGATGTTGACAATCTCTGACTGACCATTATAGAAAAATAAAGAAATGTTCTTGAAGAAACTTTTCAACAATTACAAAAATAATTAGTTAGGGTCAACCAGGACATGAATCACTTGGCCAGGGAAAATGCAATCCTCTCAATGAAGGAGGTACACGTGATCCATCAAAAGACAGAAATTGAAATAAGCGCATGGTAGAATGAGGCCAAGCAACATGAAAAACTCAAGGATCATTTTAGAGATCAGGTGGGGATGTACAAGCAAGTAATTAAAAAATAAATCCATATGGCCAAAGCTCACGTTAACACCTTCAGTACTCAACACGCTAATTGGCGGGCCATATTGGATACCTATGTATTCTCCCATAAAGCAGAACTTAAAAGCTGGGACTTGCAGATACAACATCTTATAGAATACATGGAGTTGGCAAACCTGTGGTATGCAAACTTGGCCATGTTGATAGCAGGCCACCTGAGAATAGAATTAGAAATTCAGGTAGCTATCACCTTCGCAAAATATAAAATAGAATTTGCTAAGCACAAGACAACGCTATAGAAATTAGAAGTGGAAAATTATGAGTTAGAGGTGGTCAAAGCTAGCTACCAGGGACAAAAGGATGTCATGGTAGATCTAGCTCAATGACTCACAGATTACCAAGAATACAAGGACAAAGCCAGAGCCTATGAAAAGGAACGATGGTTGTTTGCGACTTGGTATGTCAAGGCCAACTAGATGTTCCTGCAACTACTGTGTCCATGGGAGGTGTCAACTCCATCAAACATTGGAGCATCAGCATGGACAACATAGAATCCCTAAACCAAAGAGGAAAAACTTCAAGCACTCCTTCAGAGCCATCNAATCCCTAAACCAAAGAGGAAAAACTTCAAGCACTCCTTCAGAGCCATCAATTTCCAGAACCTGGAGCACAAGATAAAGGGAAGAGACCCATGGAGGAACCACCGCCACCAGGAATCACATGAGCTCCAATAAATTTTGTAATTTTATGTCTGTGTCCCAATTTTATTTTTTTCAATCCCACACTATGGCATGAATAATTCCTAGTTAGTCAATGATGAGTGGCTAGGTACCCCTATGCCCAATCATGCAAATCATGGGTGTTTACACGCGACTTGATCGAATTCCATAGACTGAAAGCACTTTGCATACACTAGACCTTACGTAGAAAAACCGTATGTTAGAATGGTCATTGTCTTCCCAACCTCACTTGTAATGTTCTGATTGCAATCCTTAAGTGAGATTGAGGCAACTGATTTTTATGGCTTTTTCACTTTATCTTCTAGCGTCTAATTCTTGGAATGGAAAGTAAGGAATAAGATAATGCGTAATTTATAATTATCCTAATCTATATCTTAACTCTTCTTAGCATAAGTATTTGATCCCATCTTCCATGCACATCCTGAGCATCCCCTAACCACTACTAGGTTACTAGACGTTAAGCGTCGTTGGGTTGCCAAGTGTTAAGTTTATGTTCAAGATGGTCGCACTTATGGTTTCTATGAACTGTAAAAGAGCAATAGCGATTAAAATAATAACAATGGAAACTTAAGGAATTATCAAAGCATAGAAATATTAAACTATTAAATGCATCAAATGACTAAGTCTAATTGCTGCAAGTAATGCTTGAAAAGCTCGGCTTTATTGTTGTTCACGCCAATGGGCTCAGGTACATCAATGCTCGAATAAAGAGCCGGACACCTTTCTTACACCTACTATGGGCACTTGGAAAACATTCTAACTCTCGTAGAAAAAAACTGTAAGAGCTTCGCTACAACTACCAAAAAGGTTCCTAAGTGTGGCGAGAGCCCACTTATTTATAGGCCAAAACAGGCTCCGTGTAAACGGGGCCACGTCGATGCATGGAAGGATGCGTTGACTAGGCCACGTCGACATGGCCATGTATACAGGGTCCCGTATATGCTTCCTAGTAAACGCATCAACTATTTAGCACTTCATCATACCCCCACGACTAAGTAAAAACTCATTCTTGAGTTCCTCTACAATTTGGAAGGTATGGACTTTTTATTACAACAGACATGACTTGACACACACACACACACACATGACATGCCAAGTGCCTGAGTTTACAAAGAAGGACAAACTACAAAAATGGTGGTGTTTAGAGACAAAATTGAACACCCTGATAATCCTAGATTCTCTACCGTGTTGAAAGATGCAAAAAATTGCTGGAGAAGATCACACCATCCCTGGGGGCGGTGGTTCTGATGGACCTTCACCAACCTCTGGCCCATGTGGCGATGGTGGTGTGAATGATGGCTGCCCCACAATAGCTGCAACTTCTGGAGGCAACCGAAAAGTCTCCAAGAGGACCCTCATTTTTTCCTCCTTGCTTATGGGATTGTTCACTTCTAGGTAGCTTCACCAATGTGTGTCAGGATAGGAACTTTCCAAGGGCACGACAACGCAGGAAAGAGTTCTTTAAGATTGATGAACCAGGCTGCAAACTTTTTTAGTTCGATATCGAACACTCGAATTGATGTCTGCAACTATTGGTAGTCATTCATTTTACGGGCCAAGTTCTCCGTGACCACATGTTGTTCTTCAAAATGCATGTGGAGAACCTCGAGTTCCGTGTTTGCCGTCTCCAATTTTTTTTTTGTTGCCTTATGCGCTTGGAAATCACCCTCATATAAAAAATACAATGTCGCCACTTGATTTTCCAATTTAGACTATGGTCTCCCAGCTATTAGCATAGCCAGATTTGCGTAGCAAAGGTTGGCCAACTCCATGTATTCTGTCATTTCTTCAATCTGTAGTTCCTTGAGGTGAATCTCAGCCTAGTTGTAGGCATTCAACCCATCGAAGATAGGTTGCAATACCTCGCCTCCTTCTTGAAGCTGCTGGAGCTCTTGATTCATCTTAGCCTTTGCGACTTGAATCTATTTCTCGTTCACTTCCTTTTGTAATCCCACTTGGTCCCTATAATGATTCTTAACTTTTTCAAACTTAAGGGCTTCATTCTTCCAAGCGGCAATTTCAATGGATGATTTCTATCACAAGGCTCGAACCTCCTCCATAGATAGATTTTGATTTTCAGTGGCCAACCTCCTCACATCAGTGTTCACCCTAGCTAGCTCTTCCTGCTATTGGTGAATAAAGCTTTTCATGTGTTCGTTTTCAGCACCAATATTGCGCAGGCAATGAACCTCCATGGTTAACTTGACATTCTCCTAATGAACCTCTGTCAAGTCCTTATTTAAATGATACGCATGAGCATCTTCCAAGGACTTATCAAGGATCACTGACTCTCGTTCATCCTCAACTATTTGAAGTTTGATCTAAAGCTATTGAAAAGCTTCATCTCTTGTGAGCTCACGGTTAAGGAGAGCTAGATCAACAAGTTGGGTTCTTAATTGAGAAAATTTTGTCACAAAGCATTGACAATTAGCTTGAGCAGCTTCAAGTTGCCCTTCCAAGATAAGGCTCTTACCCCTTGCTGAGAGCAGCTTCGACTGGGTTGCAGTGATGTTGTCCAGAAGGTCGAAGACATCCAGAAATGGTTGTCCGGTTCCCACCAGTCAGTCCAACAATTCTTCATGTTGGGCTGCATCTATCCTACTACGTGAAGTCCCAATGGATGCCTGTACATCTTCGAGTCCATGTATGTCTGGTACAAGTGCCTTCAGTGCGTTGAGGGCCATAGCAATCATGTCAGCAACCACTTCTGTAGCAACCTCCTATCCTTGGTGCTGCATCACCAAGACTATCACCCCCTCGTCATCTTCTAAGCATACTGAGAAAGTAGTGGCATTTCTTGAAATTTCAGGAAATAACTATTGTGTGGATACCGTTACCTCCTGGACATTAGGATCAATTCTCACAGGTACCTGCGTTCAGGCGACAGAGAACATTAGCCCTACTCTTTCTAGTAGACTTACTGAGTGAGCCACTTGCTCCAGATGGCTCATTGTAGAGTGATAGATCGAAGGGTCTTCTCCTTCACTTGTCCTTATAGATTGCTCCTGTTGGCTCAAGAGCGATTGTCGAATTTCGCATATGTGTTCTGCAATGGTTTGTGAACCTAACCTTGTTGTTTGCATAGGAAATGGAGGTGGTTGCCACTCTTTCTCAGTGTGTGTGGTGGCCAGAGTCCTATCCTTCATCATTTCCCTCCATGAGGCAATCGGGGTGTGCCAAAGTGTATCGTTGGCATACTATGCTATCCCTACCCATTTGCATAAATTTTTGATTAGGTAAGGAAAGGGGAGAACCAGCCTTCCACATTCACTTGCAGTGAACCTACTTTCAATTTCCAAGAATAACAGTTGTGGAAGGCTCATTGGGAATTTTCCACTTAAGACAGTACATGCATGAGTGGAGAAGGTAGTGATTTTATTGGGTCTCACCATTGGGTTTATGTGGTAAGATGCAATCTTTGAATACACTCTCTCCATGGTGGTTAGAGTGCCGAACTCTTTGCAATCCATCCCATAGCACCACTTGATCCACTCCCCTTTTACCTTGGGGTCAACTTGCTTCGGGATCTTTGCCACATCTGCTCCAATCTCTGGCAACCCTAGAGCTTGCGCGATTTCTTCCACAAAGTAAGAGACATAGATGTCCTTAATTCTTACTCTGGACCTCGGTTGCCAATTTTTCCAAAAGAGATAGGTCTCTCCTAAGTACAATTCACCACTGGTTGTGATTATTGGCCACATGGGAGAATTTTGCAATTGAAGCTTCACATCTTCTAGTGCATTCTTGAGAAATGGTCCAAAGTTTAACTCTTGTAGAACCATTTGTTGCACTTCTTACGGCTTGATTGGGTCAAGGTGACCTCAAGCCCTAGCACTATCCTCAGATTTTCATCCCCTTACGATTGCTCACTAGGAATCTCCTCTTCAAAAATATGATGGACAAATTCCACATCAGGTCCTTCACGGAGGGGGCCAGTTGCATGAGAGCCCTCTGCATGCTCTAGGTGCTACACGTCTCATCCCCTTCCCATTTGTGGATGCTTGTCCCTATGTTGTGATGGTCCTTCTCCCCTTGGATCCCTTGGTTTCAATTCCATCTACAATTGAACATAACCACTAAATAGATTGTGCACAAGCTGCTAAAAATGGCCCTCATACACCTTCATAGTTTGACTAAGTTATGATGTTGGCATGTGCATCCCATTAAATTCCCTAGAGTATTAGTTGATGGGTTAGAACCAAAAACAATAACAGATAAGTTTGAGTGTAAACTATTGTTTATGTTTCTTCCCTTAAGAGGTGTGAAGTCTTAATCAATTAATTAATTAATTTCTAATAGGCCTCACACCCCCCCCCCAACAATTGAGAGCATACCTCTGGTTGCTAAAGAGGGGAAGGATAGGTAGGTTAGGATGCACGGTGGACAGCGCAAGTGCTTGGAAGACGAGTTGAGGCAAAAAAAATGAAAAATATCCTTCCAATTTGTTTGCAGAATGAGCTAAGTGTCATGCGCAATGGGGGTATATATAATTTTTTTGTGCTACATTGATGGGGCCACGTATACGCGGCCATGTATACACAAGTGGCTGCATATACGGGGCCTTGTATACGCAGGGGGACACACCCATTGACCAGTGTTGACCCAACAAAAGAAAGCCCAAAAAACCAATTAAAAATGTCAAATTGGGATGGTTGAAGAGCATGAGAGACTGGGAATGCAACTGAGGACAAGAGGAAGGTAAATTAGGCTAGAAAAAGTGTCAAAGGTAGGAGAACGTGTGAAAAAGAACTCCGTGGAGAAGAAGTCAAGCGTGGGTATCATGAAAACAATCAACCACGAAATCAAAAGGATGGGAGGCTTAACAAACGAAACCAAGAATATGCAAGTGGGTCCTCCCCATAGCAGGCGGTAGCCTTAGTAGCCCTTGCATATCCTCAACGCTGGAGTCTGTGGGCCCTGGGGTCAAGAAATGGTGATCGCAAGTTAATACTCCCATCTAGGTGAACCTGCCAAGGCATGAGAAGTTCATGGAAATCACAACAAACTTTCAAAAGATAAGATGGACAATGAGGTGAGTTATGAAGAGAAATGGATGAAGAGAGAGACGATAGAATTGGAATTCTGATCATCGGTCACATGAAATCCTATGTGAAGCTGTGGTTAAGTGACCCGGTAGGACCTTTCCTAAGTTCAGACGCAAAACCAACCATATACAATGACATCGTAGAAACATGCGAAGCCTTGTCCATCCTCCAAGTATACAAGAATGTTCCCACAGAGAACCACCACTCCAACAAGCGTGAGAGAAAGTAAATGAAACGAGACTAAGTTAGAGGGGATGGAGTGAGTCCCATAACTAGTTTTGGTGGCCCATGAGAGGTGGTCTAAGGGGTGTGCTTTAAATTCCCACATAGTTATGATATTATTTTTTTCATTTTCTTGTTATTCCATGGGAACCACACCATGCAAAGACCCATGCTTGGTTGCATGCATTCAACCAAGGGGTGTGCTTTGAATCCTCATGTTGTTTTTTTTTTTTTCTTTTTTTGCGATGAGGACCACACCATGCAAGGTCAAATTGCCTAGGAATTTCCTTGTAGAGAAGAACGTGGAGTGGTAAGAAATCTGTAAGGACACACCAACAACCCAGGGGACAAAAGAGGATGATGAATGTTGCATTCCCCTTGAAGTCACCCCCAATTCAAACCATTGGATCATCCCCGAGTCTGGGAACTACACAAGTCACACATTAATTAAAATTTTTTTAAGTGAAGGGTTTGCATGTTTCTAATGGAAGGAAAACCATGGAGTAGGTGAATGGGTGGATGATGTGGACTCACTACCAATTTTATGAGATGAAAATGGACATAAATCCAAGGACAACAATGCAAGGGCGAGAGCGAGATAAACTAGGTGGACTATTTCATGCGACCCATTGCAACGAAAATCATCTGCGCCAGACACCTGATGACAATAAGATGGCTTATTAGCAACCAATTAAAAATTAAACATACACATATGCATAAATAATCAACAAAGAAATGGAAAAGTAATTAAAGAAAGGAAAAGTTAGTAAGAATTGGCAAATGTATGAATGATGTTGAAAAATAAAAAGGTGTAAAACAAAAAATTTCAAAAACAATGGGGAGCTTGGTAGAATGGATTAGCATGAGGGACAGTCTCCCCCATGATTGGGTGAAAAGGAGGAGACGCGAAAAATGAAACGAGGCTATCTCGGTGATGATGAGACGGTAGCACTAGTTAGGTGGAATTCACGAAAAGGTTTTAATTGTTGTCGATTGACCAACTACGTTCTAGTGGGGTCCTTAGGTTTGTGTATAAGCAAGGCCCCAAATGGAAAGGTTTCGGAAACAATGTAAGGTCCCTCCCATAGTGTTTGAAACTTGGTCGGTTGTGGTACATGTGTGGGGTTCCAATAAAGCACCTTATCTCCACATCTAAAGGTTACCTTCTGAATCCTAAAGATCATGATTTTTTTTATTGTAGGCCTTGTGGATCTCATTTGAAGATAGGGCCACCAATCGAATTTCATCTAGCACACTTAGGTTGATAAGTTGTTCGCATTGTGCTAGTGGTAGGTCAAGACCTGAGTCACTGGCTATGGATAGTGTCCAGAGTTCTACCTAGATTGGAAGTTTCTATAGCTTACCGTACACTAACTCATAGGGAGAGTAACCTATAGGAAGTTTCCAAGTGGAGGGATAGGCCCATAGGGCATCATTAAGTTTGGTGCTCTAGTCCCCCCTATATTTTTTGATGGTTTGAGTGAGGATTCTAGTGATCTCCCTATTAGTGACTTCGGCCTACCCATTGGCTTAGGGGCGATAAGGCATTGTAAATTTATGAGTAACCCCCAAGTGTTGCATGAGTTTACGAAAGGTGATGCCTGTGAAATATGTTCCATTTTCTGAGATGAGTGCATGTGGCATTCCAAACCTATTGATGATTTGCGGTTGGAAAAATCATGTGGCGGTGTTGGAGGAACAATCGACGATGGCTACTACCTCCACCCACTTTGTGCAGTAGTCCATAGTGATGATGATATACGCCTTCCCGTTGAACAGGGGTGTGATGGGACCCATGAAGTCGATGCCCCAGATGTCGAAGGGCTCCAGTGGTTGGAACCACTATTGAGGTTCCTCCAATCATGCAGTCATCCCACCATCTCTCTGGCATCGTTCATAGGTGCAGGCTAACCATTCTATGTCCCTAAAAATCGTAGGCTAGTAATATCCTGCAAGCAGGATCTTAATGGCCGTGCATCATCCAACATAGTGGCCCCCACAAGGGTCCTCATGAGCATCTTGGAGGACGTGCAAGGTATCATCATCAAGGACACACCATCGAACGAGGCCATCTGCGCACACCTTATAAAGGTGGCCATTGATTTCCATGAAGCGCTTGGCCTTAGTTATTTCTACTGATGGTTCCACTCCTTTGGCAATTCCTAAGTTGTGAGATAGGTGAGGATGTGGTTGAACCAAGGTGATTCCTTGGGCACCTACGGATTGACCGCTCCCACGAAGAGAAGTTCATCAGGAAATTGGTTAGAAAGGGACTCCTCCTTTGCTGTGTCATCCCATCATAATCGAGACAAGTGGTTAGCAACCACATTCTCGGTTCCCTTCTGATCTACCATAGTGAGGTCAAATTCTTGTAGAATCACCAGCCACCGTATGATACGAGGGCTCACTGTTGGCTTGTTCATCAGGAACCAGATAGCACTGTGGTTGGTATGCATAAACACCTTGTACCTGAGCACATAGTGTCAAAATTTTTCCAAGGTAAATACCACCACCATCAACTCCTTTTCGGTGGTGGTGTATTTAAGCTGAGCACCCACAATGCTACGGCTTGCACAGTGAATATAGTATGGGCATTTTTTATCATCCCACTGTGTAAGCACAGCTCCCAATGCATAATTAGATGCAATCGTCATGATATGGAAGGGCCTGGACCAATCAAGTGCCCGTAGAACTGGATTCTCTATGAGTTTCTATTTAAGTGTTTGGAATGTAGATTCACATTCCCTAGTCCAGACGAACAAAGCATCTTTCTTCGTGAGTTCCACCAACAGTTTGGTGATCTTTGAGAAATTTTTGATGAAGCACCGGTAGTAACCAGTGTGGCCAAGGAATGATCAAATATCTTTTACAGTGCTTGGTTACCTAGAAATTCCTTGGATAACCATGATTTTATCAGGATCCATGCAAATCCCTGTCTATGAAACATGGTGCCCCAGCACAATGCCCTCTTGGACCATTAAGTGGCTTTTCTACTAGTTGAGCCATAAGTTAGTGTCCACACATCTTTTCAGAACTTGCTCAAGGCGGTCCAAGCCTTGATCAAACGTGGCCCCATAGGTAGAGAAGTCATCCATGAAGACTTCTACCTCATTGCCAATTTGCTACTAGAATATGCTGAGGACAAGGTGTTGGAAAGTGGCAAGCACATTACACAGGCCAAAGGGCATACTTTTGTATGCAAAAGTCCCCCAGGGACTTGTGAAGGTTGTCTTAGCCTGCTTCTCTAGCACAATTTGGATTTGGTTATAGCCACTATAACCATCCAAAAANCTTCTCTAGCACAATTTGGATTTGGTTATAGCCACTATAACCATCCAAAAAGCTATAATAACGATGCCCCACAATGGTATCCAACACTTGGTCCACAAATGGGAGTGGGAAGTGATCTTTGAAGGTAGCCATGTTGAGCAATTGGAAATCTATACAAACCCTTCATTTACCACCTTTCTTTGGCACAATAACGAGTGGACTAACCCATTCTCTATTGGCAATAGAGTAGATGAATCCCACTTTTAGCAACTACTTGATTTCATCTTTGACAACCTGCTTCAATTTGGGGTTCAATTGCCTTTGTGGTTGTCTTCGTGGCTTCATGGAGGGGTCAATATAAATTCGATGTTGGCAAACCCTAGAATCAACTCCTGTTAATTCAGGATACGACCATGCAAAAGCAGCATCCCATTTATTCACCACCTTCAGCAATTTCTTCTTCTGTTCAAGAGCAAGGGTGGCATTAATAATCACAAGTTTCCCATTTTGCAAAAATGCATATTCTAGGTGGGCTAGTAAGGTTTTGAGTTCCAAGGGCTCTTGTTTGAAACTTTCAGGGATTTGCAACTTTCCCCAATCATCATGGTCATCCATAGTGGATACTTTTTGATGAACCTCTTCCAAATGGTCCATGCTTTCTATGTAGGCTCATACAAGCTCCTTAGATGGTTCCATGCATAGAGTGCTGCTAGCAGGATCAGTGGTCAGCCATTGAGTGCCTTCTTGATTTGTTGCTACTACATACAAGCATTATTGGACTTGCAAGTCCTTGGTACACCGACCGCATGCTTGAATAGATGTTTGCTTAGCGAACCACAACTACTACACACAGTTGCACCCAGAGTCACTATATGCGATGCATGGAATGTGCTTCTTCTCAATCTTCCCAAAAGGAATTTCCTTTAAAATTTCGAGGGAAAGATCTCGAAGTCCTAGTCTTGCATCCACCATGCTCAACCAAGCTCTTCCCATTATGATTGGTAAGTTCCCCTTGCAATTTTCAACGTGGATGACAAGGAAATCAGTAGGATAAGACCACCCACAAATGATGGTCATAATGTCCTCCACCAATTCCAAGGGAACAGTGATGGATTGGTCTGCCAGTTCAAGCCGAATGTTGTTCTTCTTTAACGAGGGTAGGTTCCAATTCTTGTACATGTCATGTGAAATCAAATTGACTCCTGACCCCGAATCCATAAGGGCCTTACATGGCTCATTTCCTGCCACCTGAAGATAGATGAGGGGACTCCTCGGATCAGTCAATTTTTGGTGAAGATGGCCTGCCTTTATCTAGTCAGTCACTACGTGTGTGAGCATGACCATTTGTATGTTGAAGGGTCTTTGGTTTAAAGGCTACTTGAAGGGTGGAACAGTGGAGGCAATTTGAGGTTCAGAGGCACTAGCCACAAGTGTGTATGAGGGTGTGCTTAAGTTATTGGGCCAGAAGAAGGGACATTTCCATAGCTTAGATTCCGATCCACTCGGCTAAGGAGCCAGTTGTAGGTTGACAGCCCTTGTAGCGTTGCGTTGCTATGGTTGTGGTGGGATTTCCCCCCACATAGGTGGACCAAGTGGTAATTGAGTGGGGTGCTATTGAGTAGGGACGACAAGAGAAGGTGATGGAGGATAGTAAAGATGTGGGCTTTCCCCCTGGGTGATGGAGATTGTGGTCGAAAATATTTCGGGGGGTGGTAGTAATTCTAAAAGGTTGTGTGACTAGAAGAGTTCAGTGGAGAGACTAATTGCTGAACGTAATACCCATAGGGATCTGGTTGTCGGTAAGGGTATTGCTACCTTAGAGGTGGCATTCCCCACGCTTGTGGGTGCTGCCACTACTGAAAGTGTTCATAAGTTTGCAGTGGCATTCCATTGGGATAATAGCCTTGATGTTGGTGAAACTGCCTAGAATTGCCTTGTGGGTAAGGCAACCTTCGAGGTGTTTGCCTCTTTGCCAAACGAGGGTTCAATGCATACACCCCAAAATCTTGTAGGTGTGACACCACAGGACAACACCCCTTAGGATTTTTGTATTGGCATATGTCACATTCATCATCCTCCTCTGTGTCAGAGTTTGCAACCTGTTCAACTACAGCAACTTTGCCCTTACCCTTATGGTGGGCACATTCAGCTTCCTTCTTCCTACGCCGATCATGATCATTACCTTGCTCTCTAGACTCCTCTGCAATATTCAAAACACTTTGAAATTTTTCGTCCAAAGAGTCCCACATCTTGTCAACCTTTGCCAATATTTCAGAGTCAAATTTTTGTAGGGGCAAGGTTTTTTGGTTCACCACTACATCCAGTGGTGATTCCTCCTCCTCTTTACAAAATCTGACCTTCCTTTTTCTAATGGAGGGATCTCGATTAAACTCCTCTACACTCTCCTTCTTTCTGAGTTTCCCCTCTTCTTTAGCCACTTGCTCAATGAGGCGCTGCAGTTGGTGGACCCTTAGTTCTGACAGTCATCCCTGGGCATACACACCAAGGGTCTTCCTAGTTTCAAAGCATAGCCCATCAATGATATGGCAAAGCTGTGCCCACTGAGAGTAGCCATGACCAGGGCACCAATGTACCAATGAATAATATCTACTCATGGCTGCATCCAAGGGCTCATGATTACCTTGCTTCCAACCTTGGATTTGACGTCTTAGGTTCGCCACTCTAGAGTAGGTTTGATACTTATCGTTCAAGATCTCCAGCATCGTACTCTATCTCCTAATTGATTCCAGTTCCAAAGACCGGTACCAACTTTCTGCTTCTTTGATGAGTATGCAAGGGAACAACTTAAGCTTTTGCTAATCATTGTCAATGTTTTGCAGGGTGCAAGCATCATGAAACGCTTGCAGGTGAGTTTGCGGATCACAATTGTATCTCCCTTCAAATCTGGGGATGTTGTTCATGTCAATGCATTTGATATGGCTATCCTTTAAGTGCCTATTGGGTATCTGAACTGCCTCGACAATATGGAACATGCTTCAAGTAGCCAACAATGGCTCATCCGAGTCATAGTCCTACTGAGGACCACGATGTCTATGACGATTTCAGCTACCTCTCCTTTCATGACAGTGTGCCTCGCATGACTGGTCACGCACTTCCTCATGTCATTCCCTTCGGTCCTTATGACCATCATCACCTTGCTCCTTTCTACCACGGTTATGATCAAAGTCTAAACTGGATGAAGGTAGAGGGGAGCGAGAGGATGGAGAAGAAGGAGAGGGATTGCCACCGCCCCGGTGTTGATCTCCACCTCTGCTCTAATGGTGGCCTCGATCTTCCTGCCCATCTTTGCTTGTGTCGTGACCTTTCCTATGTGATCCTCCATCCTCCTGGGGATCCTGGTCACTTGATTGCTTGTTCTGGATGTTGAACTGAATGATCTAATGCCCCAGAGGAAGTTCAGCTGGATGGGAATCGTGAAAGATAGGCTGCCCATCATCTTGCGGCCCTTGCAAGAATAAGGGGTTACTAAACTATTTCCCCTTCATGTATTCATACCATTCTACCCACTGCTGATCTCATACCCATTGGGCCTCAGTGGGACGATAGTCCTGATAGTTATGGTCCTCCATGATGTACTCCATACCACGGTTCTGAATGCCTAGTCTGGCAAGATTGTGAAACAGTATTCCAGGAGCCAATCGATCAGGCGGTAGTATGATGTTGCCTTCCATGTCCTGCCATCATGAATGTTCATCCTAATGTAGGATGAAGGTGAAGTCGGGGACATATTCATCTGGATGTGTGTAGACCACCCAACATTCTTGTGGCACTGGTGGGTTGGATTCATCTCGCCTGTGAGAAGAAGACATGTTGGATATTAGATGATCCACTATCCTGGGTTCATTCCAATGACGTGAATGATAATTTTGCTAAGGTTAAATGGTGCATGTAAGACTAACAGGCCTCGGCAGGGGTGCCAATGATGAGCAGCTAGGTACCCCTACGCCCAACCATGCGAATCACGGGCATTCACACAGGACTCAATCAAATTCCGTAGACTGAAAGAATTTTGCATACACCAGACCTTACCCAGAAAAACCTTTTGTTAGAATGGTCATTGTCTTCCCAACCTCACTTGTGATGTTTTGATTGTGATGGTTAAGTGAGATTGAGGCAACTAATTTTTATGGCTTTTTCACTTTATCTTCTAGCATCTAATTCTTGGAATGGAAAGTAAGGAATGGAATAATGCGTAATCTATAATTATCCTAATCTATATCTTAACTCTTCCTAGCATAAGTATTCAATCCCATCTTCCATGCACATCCTAAGCATCCCCTAACCACTACTGGGTTACCAGACGTTAAGCGTCGCTGGGTTGCCAAGTGTTGGGTTTACGTTCAACATGGTCGTACTTATGGTTTCTATGAATTGTAAAAGAGTAATAGTGATTAAAATAATAACAATGGAAACTTAAGGAATTATCAAAGCATAGAAATATTAAACTATGAAATTCATAGAAATATTAAACTATTAAATGCATCAAATGACAAAGTCCAATTGCTACAAGGAATGCTTGAAAAGCTCGTCTTTATTGTTNCAAAGTCCAATTGCTACAAGGAATGCTTGAAAAGCTCGTCTTTATTGTTGTTCACGCCAATGGGCTCAGGTACATCAACACTCGAATAAAGAGTCGGGCACCTTTCTTACACCTACTGTGGGCACTTGGAAAATATTCTAACTCTCACAGAAACAAAATGCAAGAGCTTCGCTACAACTACCAAAAAGGTTCCTAAGTGTGGCGGGAGCCCACTTATTTATAGGCCAAAACAGGCTCTGCGTAAATGGGGCCACATCGACACATGGAAGGATGCGTCGATGAGGCCACATCGACGCAGCCGCATATACGAGGCAGCATCAACACAGCCGTGTATACGGGGTCCCGTATACGCGGCCTAGTAAACGCATCGACCGTTCAGTGCTTCATCAATCAATAATCCCATACCTATCCACTTTGTAATCAATTGGACTCATTCTCATTTTGTTTAACTCGAGGACGAGTTGTTATTTAATCGTGGGGGTATGATGAATTGTGATTTGCCAAGTCCCAATATCGGATCCTCAATATCGAGTCCTTGATATCGAGTACATAATATTGCAGCCTAAGCAATGATATCATGATTCCTGTGTGGGCTTATAAATACCACACTCAGGCACATAGGACGGGAGGGAGTAAGTTAGTGTTAGAGTAGAGTTTTTTTGTCAATTTCAATTCATTTCAATCCTTTCTCCAATGCATGCCTGCAGTGTGATGATTGTAATTGTACGGAACCTTTATTCAAGTGTGATATACTTGGACACACACATGATTAAAAATAAAGATCGAGATTACTCAATCATTGTAGCATTCACTTAGTTTTAATTGTTTAATTGTTATTGTTATTTATTGTTTCCCTAATTACCCTTTCTTTACCACCATTTACTATTCCTATTGTTTAACGTGGAATGAGTACCACTTAATCACGAATATTTAAATGTAACTACTTCGTAACCCAATAGCGTATCAAGTAATATACGCTTGGTAATCCCAAAAGTAGTACACAAGGTTCAAGATGCACACGATGATTAAGGAAAAGATGTTCATCGCACTTAGGCTAGTTAGATTTTGCTTCACATTGCCTATTAGCTTAAAACAAGATTATTTTCCATTGTCTCTAAGAGTAGCACTAATTTAGGATTATATCATACACCTCATTTTGGACTAAACCATATGTGACAAAGCAAAATACTAGTTCAGATGGGAAGACAACAAACTACGATCTCGTATTCATATGGTTGAGTGTAGGGGTAACTAGCCACTCATCACCATGCAATAGCATGGGCTCCTATTGTGGTCCTTAAGCTATTACACCATACAACTAATATATTTTCATATAAATATCAAACAACATATTGGGACAACTCACAAATATACTATCACATGAATGTATTATAAAATGATAATCAAAGAAAATTTTAAATGGATTCCAAAAGAATTTTTTGGATGAACCCTACTCCTTGTTAAAGAAAATGATCAATTTATAACAAAAATACACCGGTAAATGCATTTCGTGTATAATATCTCATAGGTTCTACAAAGGTGTAATTCTAAAAAGCCTATAACCACCATCTTGTGCCTGCTTATAAATCTCCAGCACGGGCTGACCATACAATACTGACGGAATAACAATGGAATCAGCATAATAGAGCCAATTATGATTACTTGCACCACTAGCACTCATGGCAGCCCACGATGATTGTGGATCTAGATTAACTAAATTTTCAGAAATAGGAACATAACTAGAGGCAGCAGGAACACGAGAAGGAGCTAACTGCTGTGGCCAGGATAAGGTATCCCCCACAAGAGTTTGTGCTTGATGCTGCTGATGAAGAATATCTGCTCCATTATTCCCATGTTGTACTCGAAATGGCTCAAAAAACAGATGTATCTGTGGAGTATTTCCACTGGTGAAAGTAGGTTCTAGGTTATTATTCAGAATTTCACAATCTGCAGCTGATTCTGTTGGTCGAGAACTGTTGCAAGATTGCAGAAGAAAGTTACAAACTGGGAAACAAACAACAATATAAACTGCCATAACAAAATTATGGGAATTAGATTCTTTGGTTAGAATTAGGAAATTTAACGTACGGCCTTGCTGTTGGTGGTTGCTGAGGCTGGTGATCAATGATATTGTTGGGGTTCTGATTGTTGTCTTGCAGTGCATCCTGTCTTTCTCTTTCTCTTGTTTGTGCAAATAAACATCTAATACTTAAAATTTCACTATCTGCAGTTGATCCTGTTGGTCGAGTACTGTTGCAAGATTGCAGAAGAAAGTTACAAACCAGGAAACAAACAACAATATAAACTGTGATAACAAAATTATGAAAATTAGATTCTTTGGTTAGGGCTAGGAAATTTAACTTACGACTGTGCTGGTGGTGGTTGCTGAGGTTGGTCATCAATGATATTGTTGGGGTTCTGATTGTTGTTGAATTCAGTAAAAACTCGCACTGCATCATGTCTTTCTCTTTCTATTGCTTCTGCACATAAATGTCTAATATTTAAAATAAAAATAAAAATGGAAAGTGTATGTCCAAAAGTAGGGTGCAAGAATAAATTTACCAGCAGCCTCCTCCTCAGAAGCCAGATATTCTCTGCAAAGTATTTGAAATTTAAAAGTAATTATGGGCAGAAATTGTGAAGTAAGTTTAATCTATATTAATTTAAACAACTCAATGCAGGGCTGCGTGGCTTTTCAACTGTCCAAAGCTATTTGCTTGGGAACAATCCTATTTGCTGAAAGAAACTATCAATATATTCAAAAGCTTAGAACATCTCTTGCTTACTATCTCTAGCTTTTGTTACTAGAGGAGTGGACATATGGTTAAGGTCTAGTAAAGAAATGAGATAAATATAAAGCTAATTAAGAAATAAAAGAAATAAACTGTTTCAACGATCTGCATGTATTCTTCAAATTCAAAATGTCTGAGTAAAAATAAAAAGCTTATACTTACACTATATCATCAAATTCATCAAATTCTTCATCCTGAAGAAAAAAAACAAAACCTCTAAAATTAGATCTTGAGGATAAGCAAAACCTCGTTTTATAGTGGGTGGGCATAATATGGGCAAACATGAATGAGGCAAACCAACAATTTAATCATAATTTTAAGTACCCAAAAAGCAAATTGAACAAATTTACCATATATATATATATATATAAGCGGAACACTCGCTGCGTTAAGATGAAACAATAGAACATACCTCAGAATATTCATTGGGAACCTTTGGCACATACCATTCACTAATTTCTACATTTCTACAGATGGGGCATTCCATCTTCCCTTTAACAGTAAATGCATGTCCTACACAGCCTGCACCCACAAAGTAAAAAGAGGGAAAAATTCACAAGATCTTAAACTATATAGCGATATACAAATCTCACCGACTGATAATTAAATCATTCAACAAATAACTAAAGACTAAAGCATTCAACAAATCACGGAGAATGAAGATAGATATTCTTTTAAAGTATTCCAATTTGTTAGACGGCTGCATCAATATCGCTTTTCATAATAATAATAATAATTGTGCGTTTACATCTTTAAACTTCACAGTAGGAAAACCAATTTCAATCCATTTCACCTAACAGCAAAATTTGTGATCAAACTCTATACAGACTCCACCTTCAATGAGTCCAAGGTTGCACAAACTTGCCGGGAGTCCAATTTTCATTGGCTTGTCAGCATTATAATTATTATTTTAAAATTTTCTAACTATTATTTCTAAAATGTCATTGAATTGAGACATAGTTTGCTGACGGTGCAATGTTTCATCCCATTTTGATAACCATGATGGAAACAGATGGAAGTGATCAGCGTCACAAGGGCTCTAGCATAATTGGTATGTAGCGGGAATTGGTTTTCTCTACTTTTAAATTTGGAATTAGTGATGCCTAAATAGCACCAGGAAAAGTAAAATTTGCAGGGTTTAATGAAGAACTGAAGATCAATGGCAAAATATCCAAACAAACCCATAAACATCGAAAAACACTTACACAAATGGAACTTGTGATTGCAATCGAGAATTGCCAATCCTTTACTAATAACATATAAGTCTTCGTGGCATATTGAACATATAGGAATATCCCTGCCTGATGTCCATGACATTGTCAGATGCGTGTCTACGGGAGAATTCGTCGACGTCGTCTCCTGATTATTATCAGGAGTAACAGTAGCCATTTGCATTAAATTAAGCCAAGGAAGCTTCGTCAAAACCAACAGCAGTAAATCAACGTCGCTTATGTCAGAACCAGCAATAACAGCAAACCAATGTCCTGTGCACGATTAAAATGGAAGAGGCTTATATGCCTATATATATCGAAACCATTGCCCCTCAAAGGGCATCCAAGAGATTGATCCGGAAAAAGTTCAATTTTTGCAACGGTTATTTTTATTATATTGATGGGAATCAAAGTTTTTCTTTTCTTTTTCTTTTTCTTTTTTCCCTTTTTTTTTTTTTTTTAATGCTAAGATGAAGGAGTGACGTGTGTTGTACATACGGATAAAAGGCAAACTTGCTGGTTGTACATAGGGAGACAAGGCAAACTTGCTGATAGTGACTTTTTAATTTTGTTTATGGTTGAGAGTGAAAAATTGATGCATACAAAGTTTGATTCACTCTACCGTGTCGCACGTTATTCTTCTTGGATTGTATTTTTTTTGTTTTCGTTTTTTTTTTTTTTTTTTCCTTCCGTTGTTTTTGGTTTTATTTTTTTATTTTTTTTTGTTTTTTTTTTTTGTTTGTTTCTCTCCTTTTCTTATCATCTACATGGCCTATATAATTTGAAATTCAATTTTGGAGGGAGTTAAACCTATTTTATTTTTTTGTTTGTTTCTTTCCTTTTCATACCATCTACATGGCCTATATAATTTGAAATTCAATTTTGGGGGTTGTTAAACCCTGAAATAATTGTAACTTTGGGGGGTGTTAAACCCTAAAATAATTGTAATATAGGTGCACCCTAAGATATATTATCTAATTAGAACTTTATAACTTAGCATTGCCCAATAGAATCAAACTCATTACTTGAAGCTTTCAAACCAAAAGTCTTAGGCTAACACCTCATTATTAAAAAATCTAATTTTTACTTACAAATACCAAGTCCCCATTTGGATAAACTGGATAAAGTAGTTTTAGATTTTGTTTTTTTAACCATTTTTTAAATTTATAACTTAGTGTTGCCCACTAAAATCAACATTGCTTATTGAAATCACACTATTCTTATTTTCACCTTTCATCTACCTATTATGGTAGGACTCCCAATGAGTTATTAGCATACAAAACCTAGGTTACATATTCTATTCTAGGGGGAAACACTAAGTTATGTATAAAAATAAATTCTGAAATTCTAAAATAGTTGTGGTCCAACAAATCTAAGAGTTACAATAATACACAAGTTACAAGGTTAAGTTATGTATGAGGTACTTTGGAGGGTGTTGAACCTCAAAAAAATTAATAAAAAGCAAAAAAAAAAAAAACATTAAAGCATATTACATGCTTAATAGTAAGTAGAAAACATAAAAAATAACTTGGAAAGGAAAAACTGCATTGCTTGCCCCACTCTCCTTGAACATTCAACTAAATCACCATTAAGCTCAAAGAGATTTGCTTCATCATTCCAAGGATGTCCATCTCTTACTTGTTTTCATTCACCTTGGTCATTCACAATCAAGCATATGGCTAGTACTCAAGAACATTTATGCCAAAATCAACAACATTAAATCAAGGTCGCATATGTTAAAACCAACAATAACAGCAAACCCATGTCATGTGCATGACTAAAATGGAAGAGGCTTATATGCCTATATATATTGAAATCATTGCCCATCAAAAGGGCATCCAGGAGATTGATCCTAACAAAGTTTAATTTTTTCAATGGTTATTTTTATTATATTGATAGTAAATCAACATTTTTCTTTTTTCTTTTTTTCGTAACGGCTATTTCATTGACCATAGACCAATGTAAGGGGTAGAATGCTAAGATGAAGAAATCTATAAGTGTAGTGATATATATAGAGAAAAGACAAACTTGCCCATTGTGAATTTTTAATTTTGTTTATGATAACTTTAAACATGGTTGAAAATGGAATATTGATGCATGCAAAGTTAGATTGTCACTCTAACGTGTATTTTATTATTACATTGAACGTTATTCTTCTTGGATTGTCTTTTTTGTTTTGTTTTTCCTAATTGTTTTTGGTTTTTTTTTATTTTATTTATTTTTTTGTTTCTTTCCTTTTCTTACCATCTAAATGGCCTATATAATTTGAAATTCAATTTTGGGGGGTGTTAAACCTTAAAATAATTGTAATATAGGTACACCCTAATATAGGTAACACCTCATTATTAAAAAATCTAATTTTTACTTAAAGATACCAAGTCCCCATTTGGATAAATTGGATACAATAGTTTTAGATTTTGTTTTTTTTTTAACCATTTTTTAAATTCATAACTTAGTGTTGCCCAATTGCTTATTGAAATCAAACTTATGATTTGGAGTTTATAAGATAAAATAGCTATTTTAATTCTATTCTCATTTTCACCTTTCAACTACCTCTTATGGTAGGACTCACAATGAGTTGTTAGCTTAGTGGTAGAAGTATTAGCATACAAAACCTAGGTCACAAATTCTATTCTAGGGGGAAACATTAAGTTATGTATAAAAAAATTCTGAAATTCTAAAATAGGTGTGGTCCAACAAATCTAAGAGTTACAATAATACACTAGTTACAAGGTTAAGCTATGTATGAGGTACTTTGGAGGGTGCTAAACCTCAAAAAAATTAATAATAAGCAAAAAAAACATTAAAGGAAAAATAACTTGGAAAGGAAAAACTACATTGAGACCATCAGCAATCAATGCAAGTTGGTTTCTTGCTTGCACTACTCTCCTTGAACATTCAACTAAATCACCATTATGCTCAAAGAGATTTGCTTCATCATTCCAAGCATGTCAATCTCTTACTTGTTTTCATTCACCATGGTCATTCACAATCAAGCATGTGGCTAGTACTCAAGAACATTTATCCACTGGTTACCATTTAGACCCCTTTTAGCTAGTCAGTGAATAGCATTTTAAGGGTAATTTCAAGAAACATGATTTTTGGAGCAAATAAATCACCTTACGCTAGGACACCTTGGAGGATTGTTCATGCATCCTCCAAAGCATAGACACTTGTGCTCAAACTTGTTATGATCTTCAAGAGCCTCATGCTTTTCATTAAGCTTAGGAACTAGGGATAATAGTATGATGTAAAACCCAAAATCCATCACTAAAATCCCTTCCTCTAGGTCCACCAAATCTACCACCAAGCTTCTTATCATTTTTGGATGCATCTGTATCATTCTTCTTGTACTTTTTGGGCTTAGAATCAACCACCAAGCTAGCACCCAACTCAAGCACCTTACTATACTTTGTAATCTTATATGTTTTAATCTCTGATGAGAGCAATTACTCTAATTATTAGAGTGGTTACTCTAGTGGTTACTTTGGTAGTTATTCTAATTATTAGAGTGGTTACTCTAGCAGTTATTCTAATTATTAGAGAGGTTACTCTAGCGGTTACTTTAGTAGTTATTCTAATTATTAGAGTGGTTACTCTAATTATTAGAGTAGTTGCTCCCAAGCCTATAAATACAGTGCCCAGTCGCACAATTGGGAAGGAAGTCTTTTAGCAGTCAAGTACCAAAACTCTTGTAGTCTGTTTGAAAGTTAGAGTATTTTCCAAGTGCCTGCAGTAGCAGGTCTAAGTGTGGACGGATCTTTATTCAAGCATTGATGTACCTGAGCAATTGTGTTGGTGATAAAGAAGAGCTCTTTGATTCATCCTTGCAACACTTGAGATTTGTTTTCTTACGCATTTCTTTTATTTTATTTTCTTATGCATTTATTTTATTTTATGCACTTTACATTTTTGTTATTAGCACAGCAATTCATTTTGATCAATGAAGCAAATCGTTAAATTACACAAGCATGACCACTTCAAGCATGCGTGTAATGCTTAGTAACCCAGTAATGATTAGCATTTAGTAATCCCAGCAGTGNTGATCAACCAACCCGTCCTTGTTCCACAAGGGCACATAAGCACTTAGTCCTTGGAATTTGACCAGATCGTGCATGAAATGCTCGTATTCATATGGTTGAGCGTAGGGGTACCTCGTCGCTCATCATTGGCACTATTTCTAGGGACTTAGTTGTTTGTGCGCTAACTAGAACATAGGAAATCATTCACATCATTGGAACAAACCCTTAGGGTTTAGGGTTTAGGGTGTAGGGTTTAGGGAACAGACAAGTATGTCTCCTTCTTTGTATAGAAGCGCCTCATCGCCTAGGTTTGAAATAGGAAACAATCGACGATGTAATACACATGACGTTGATTCGCCAGTCCCTCAACAAGTTTGAGTTGTATATATTCAGCCCAATGAGTATATACCATACTTCACCTTTATCCTCCATCAAGATGAACAATTGCATTGGTGAGACTTAGAATGTAACATAGTGTTACCTCCAAATCGTTCTGTCCCGAGTATGCTTCTTCGTGCTCTCACATGAATTGGCATGTCGCACTTACACGTAGAATACATTGTGCAAGACCATGACTCGAGAGAATATCATCCCACAAAGGCATAACATCAAAGGGACTTGCAACAGGAGAGACATCATAAGTCTTTGAAGGGTAAGTGATCCCAAGATGCCCCACATGTCTTAAGCAAAAATGAGGGTGGTGAACCTACCTCAGGCAGTCACCCACACAACGATGTTCCTCCCCTTGACTTTGGCCAAGGGGTTGTGTATCAAAACCTTCATTCCACTATTCATAACCTCGATTTTGGTACCCATGGGCACAAAGGGTCTAAAAAAGGGACACGAACTCATGATAAAGGTGGACATTCTGATCGCAATCGCGATCAGGGCCGAGATTGTAGAAGAGAAGGTAGTAGACACTGTCATGGTGACGGTTCTCCTTATTCTTCACCTTCATCATCTCCTTCATCCTCTCCTTCAATATTCAGACACGATCATAAAGAAAAAGACCATGGGGATAAAGGTAGGCAAAGTGGAAGTCATAGACGAAATAGCCAGGAAAGGGGACGAGGGCATTCTAGAGAGTCACAACATAGAAGATGGGAGAGTAGGGAAAAACGTAGGCATCATAAATGCCATGGACGAGACAATCACAATGAACCCCTACTTGCTACTCGAGGTATGTTGAACATAGCTAAGGCTATTAGAATTCCAACAAGGCACCAAAAAGATAGTAGGATTAAGAGATTAGATATAAACAATATCCCACGATTTGAAGGAGGATACAACACTGATTCTCAGAGTCACTTACAAGCATTCCATGATGCGTGTGCCTTACAAAATATAGAGAATGAATGGAAAAAACTTAAGTTGTTTCCATGGATACTAGTTAAAGAAGTGGAAATCTGGTACTGGTCTTTAGAACCAGAATCCATTCATAGGTGAAGTACTATGTTAGAACTATTTAATGAAAAGTACCAAATGTACTCCCGAGTGTCTAACTTGCGAAAGCAAATCCAAGGCAAGAAACAAGGAGGACGTGAACCCTTGGATGCTACCATGGGTCGATATTATGCACTATTACACCATTGTCCTGGCCATGGTTATTTGCAAAGGGATCAACTACGCCATCTCATGGATGGGCTTAGGCATGAAACGAGAAGAACCCTTGGGACTTATACCCAAGCAAGACTATCCAAGCTTAGGTCTCATCAAATTCAAAGACTATTGGAGCAAGTTGCTAAGGAAGAAGGTGAGCTACGGAAGAGAGAAAGTGTGAAAGAGTATAACCAATATCCTTCCCTCCAAAAGAGGAGAGTAAGATTTTGTAAGGATGAAGAAGAGTCACCACTTGAAGAGATGGTGAATAGGAAAACTTTGCCTATCCAAAAGTTGACATCAGAAGTATCAACAAAGGTAGACCAAATGTGGGATTCCCTAGACAATAGATTTCAATCTATTTTTAAAATAGTAAAGGAGTCTAGAGAGCAAGGTAGTGATCGCAAAAAAAGAAAAATGAGAGAAGTTAAATATGCACGTAGCAAGGATAAGGGCAAAGTTGCCATCATTGAAGAGGTTGTGGAGTCAGAAATAGACAATGATAGTGGACATGAAATATGTCAATATGACCATCCTAAGGGATGTTGCTCTGTAATTTCACATCTGCAAGAGTCTAGGGTGTATGCACTCAATCCATGATTGAACAAACAGCAAGCACCCTGAAGGTTACCTTACTCCCAAGGTAACCCAAGATAGTTCCACCAACCCTTAATGTATTATCCAAGTGGAACTCCACAATAACTAATTAAGCAATATCAATAGTGGCAGAACCCACAATCATGGGGAATGCCACCACCAAGGCAACAATATCCTTACCGGCAACCTAACCCATATGGATATTACGTGTAGCAACCAATCTCCCCACATGAATCTATTGGTCACATCACTTCTAAACCTCACTACCAAACCTACAAGTATTATGGAACTCCCTCTTCTAAGGGCGATATTCCACAAGCATATCATCCTTCTCATCCAGCCACATCTCTTCCACCAATAGCTCCACTACCACTTGCTCCAGCTATGCAGGGTGAAATCCCTACCCAGCCACAGAAACGTAATGCCACAAGGGCTATTAACTCTCAACCTACTATTGGTTCCAACAACCACATGAAGAAAAGACATTTCTTTAGAACCAACAGACCAACCAAGCCCTTGCAATCACAAGCAGCTGATTCCTTAGATGCCTTAGTATCAATCAAAACTTCGAAGCCTCCTTCAACTCAACCACCGCACTCAACGCATATGATCATGCTAACACATGTTGTTACCAATTGGATCAAAGCTGGCCACCGTCCTAGGAAATTCTTTGATCCTGGGAGTCCTCTGATATACTTACAAATCGCTGAAAATGCACCGTGCAAGGCTCTTTTGGATTCAGGTTCTAGTGTCAACTTGATTTCTCAAGAAATGTACAAGGCCTGGAACCTACCTCCATTGAAAAAGAGCAACATCTAGCTAGAGTTGGCCAACCAGTCCATCATTGTTCCATTGGAACTGGTGGAAGACATTGTTACCACTGTTTGTGGGTGGTCGTACCCAGCTAACTTCCTAGTGATTCTGATGAACAACGGTAAGGGGGACTTCCCAATCATAATGGAAAAAGCATGGCTGAGCACCATCAATGCATGCCTAGGAATCCATGATCTTTCCCTAGAAATATTAAAGGAAAATACATTAGGAAAGATCAAGAAGAAGAAAGTTCTGTGTATCGCATATAGTGACACAGGGTGTAATTGCGTGCAAAGGTTATGGTTTGTGCAAAGTTTAACATTTCCTATATGCAATCAGTGTGCACAAGTGATCAACATACAAAGATGCCTGTATGCAGCATCCACAAAACAAGAAGGCACCCAGTGGCTAACAGCTGATCAAGAAAGCAATTCACTCATATGCATGGAACCAACTAAGGGTTTGACTTGCGCTTACATCGATAGCATAGACGCATTAGAGCAAGTCCACCACCAACTTCCAAGTCTTAACCTTGAAAATGTCAACTGGGGGAAGTTGGAAATCCCTGAGAAATTTAAGCGGGAGCCCTTCAAGTTCAAACCATTACCCATCGGTACGAAATACACGTTCCTTAAAAATGGAAAATCGGTAATTATCAACACTAAGCTTGCCCCTCAACAGAAAGAAGAACTACTAAAGGTAATCAATAGATGGTCAAAAGCCTTTGCTTGGTTATATCCCAAATTAACTAGAGTAGATCCTAGGATATGCCAACATAGGATTTACACTGATCCCTCCATGAAGTCTCGAAGACAACTGTAGAGGCATTTGAACCCAAAGCTGAAGTAAGTAGTCAAGGAAGAAATCGAACAGCTTCTCAAGGCTGGGTTCATATACCCCATTGCTAATAGTGAATGGGTTAGCCCCTTAGTTATTTTTCCTAAAAAGGAAGGAAAATGGAGGGTGTGCATAGATTTCAGGCTACTGAATATGGCAACATTCAAAGATCACTTTCTGTTGCCATTTGTTGACCAAGTCTTAGACACCATCGCAAGGCATCACTATTATAGTTTTTTGGATGGATATAGCAGATATAACCAAATACAAATAGTCCTAGAAGACCAAGCTAAGACTACATTCACCAGTCCTTGTGGAATGTTTGCATACAAACAGATGTTTTTTGGCTTGTGCAATGCCCCTACAACATTTCAACGACTAGTTCTAAGCATATTCCAACAGTAGATAGGTAACGGCGTGGAGGTCTTTATGAACAACTTCTCCACTTATGGAGCAAACTTTAATCAAGCCTTAGACTGATTAGAGCAAGTGTTAAAAAGATGTGTAGAAACCAATTTGAGGCTCAACTAGCAAAAAATCCATTTGATGGTCCAAGAGGGTGTAGTACTAGGGCACAAAATCTCACACACAGGGATAGGGGTAGACCCCAAAAAAATCAAAGTTATCCAAGGAATTACCTGCCATCCGAAAATTGTCAAAGATATTTGGTCATTCCTTGGACACACTGGCTACTATAGGAGATTTATTGAGAACTTTTCAAAGGTTTTCAAACCATTGGTGGAATTAACAAAAAAGGGTGTACCTTTCGAATGGACCAGGGAATGCAAACTAGCTTTCCAAAATTTAAAGTAGAAGCTAGTAGAAACACCCATTCTACAAGCTCCTAATTGGTCCAAACCATTCCATATCATGACTGACACATCCAACTATGCCTTAGGAGCTGTACTTACACAATTAGATGACCAAAAGCATCCTTATTACATCCACTATGCAAGTAGAAGTATCGCTAGTGCACAACTTAACTACACTACCACAGAGAGAATTAATGGTTATAGTGTTTACACTAGAAAATTTTAGACACTATGTATTAGGATATAAAGTATATGTACATATAGATCATAGTGCAATCTGGTTCCTCATGAATAAGCCAATGGTAAGCCCTTGTATCATACGATGGCTTGTAATCTTATAAGAGTTCGATCTTACAATGATCGATCATAAAGGCACTGAGAATGTAGTTGCTGATCATTTATCTTGGTTGCAATGGGACAACAAAGAGGATGAGTATCCAATTTTTGATTATTTCCCTAATGAATTCCTATTTGCTAGTGTAGTGAATAATCAATCAACCACGGAGACAAACTGGTATAGTAGCATTCTTACCTATCTCCTCACCCAACAAACACCACAAGAGTTAAACCTTAAGAAGAAACAATAGTTTCTTCACCGAGCCAAGTCTTTTATGGAGATCAATGGGCAAATTTACAAAGTGTGTCCTGATGGCTTGGTTCGATGGTGTGTTCTTGATATAGATCAACTACGAGTTTCCCAAGACACTCATGAGGGTCCTTGTCGGGGGTCATTATGTTGGGAGACAAATGGCCATCAAGATCTTTCTTGCAGGATATTATTGGCCTACATTGTTTTGAGACACCCATCAATTCGTCCAATCTTGTAAGCACTATCAACGGGATGGGGGAATGACTGCTAGAATGGAGGATCCGCAATAATGGATCCAACCATTAGAACCCTTCGACATTTGGGGAATTGATTTTATGAGGCCAATTACACCAATGTCCAATGGAAAAGCTTATATTATTGTTGTTGTTGATTACCTAACAAAATAGGCAAAAGCAGCTACTGTTAAGGATTGTACATCATCTACAGCTGCACAATTTGTTCAACAACAAATCATAAACAGGTTTGGTGTGCCTCGTGCACTTAATTTAAGACAATGGTACATACTTCACAGGTGCAACTTTTCAGAAATTAATGCAATGCTTAGTGGTTGAGCATAAATTGACTACACCATACCACCCCCAAGCGAACAGTCAAGTAGAAGTCACCAATAGGGAGATTACAAAGATATTAATAAGAACCATTAGCAAGTTTAGGAGAGACTAGAGCACTAAATTGAACGATGCTCTTTGGGCATACCACTTCACATGGAAAATCCCTACAAGCTACTCTCCCTATGAGTTAGTGTATTGTAAATTACCAATGCTTCCCATTCAAACTGAGCTCCGTACACTATCCATGACATGTGACCTCAACCTTGACCTTGATCTAGCACAAAAACAACAGCTAGTAACCCTTAACTTACTAGATGAAAACCAATTAGCTACCCTGTCATCTAATGATTTGCACAAGGTCTTGAATAAACAACATCATGACCTAAGAATTAGGAAAGTTAAATATCAACTAGGAGATAAGGTTCTCTACTAGAATCCCACACATGTGCCACAACGTACTAAATTTCAAACACTGTGGGAAGGACCTTATATTATTTATGCAACTTTTCCTTCAGGGGTCATGATAATATACAAACCTGAGAGCTTGGATAAGAAAATTTTGATTAATGTGCAATAAACCAAACCTTTCAGGAGCTTAGGATAGCTAGTACACATGCTACCTCTCTTGATGGATAACCATGCTCACTATTTCGGATCTCCTCCTTCCAACTTAGTCATGGGAGAGATGGCCACCTATGCTAACTATTTTAGGCCCTCAGTTCTTTTTGAATTTTTGTTTTACACATTTTTCCAACTTTTCTTATTTTTATTTTACACCATCATTCATGTTTTTACTTCTTCTTCTTTTTTGCTTGATTTAATTGATTTGTCATCCAATAAGTGCTCATGATGGTGGATTGAATTATATCATATTGATTGCTAATATTTGGTTTCTGCCTTTGAATTATGATGCTGATATTAAGGTATGGTTCTTTTGGTAAAATAGGTAATGAGTCCACATTGTCCATTCATCCATACAACTCTATGGTCTCCTTTGGCTTGGAACTGTATAGTCCCTTTTTTCTAAGAAAACTTGTTAATGAAATGGTGGCTGGGTATTTTTCAAAACAAGGAAAGACTCAAAGGATGAAAAGGATGTGACTTCAAGGGGATCCAATGCATTTGTGCTGGCCATTCTCTTGGGTGCTTGGATGCTTGATTCTTGGGTTTTCTGCCATTCTGACATTGTTCAAAAGTCAGGAAGCTGAGTGAATAAAAATAAGTCTTTGTATGGTGTGCTTCTCATGGGAAAAAAAAAAGAAAGGAGAAAAGTGAGAATTCAAAGCATACCCCTTAGACATAATAAAGCAATATGGGCTACAAGCACTAGTTATGAAATTGGAAAGACATGTTACTCATGCCTGAACGTTCCCTCTAACTAAGGCCCTTTCTCACTTCCTGCTTCTCCATCTTGCTCTCCTCAGGATGGTGGTTACTCTTTGTGAAGGCATTCTTATTGCTTCAAGAGGATGGATTGGCTAGGTGTATTAATGTGAGGTTACTGAATGTGGTTGGTTTGAGTCTGGATTTGGGATGAAGNGAGGTTACTGAATGTGGTTGGTTTGAGTCTGGATTTGGGATGAAGTTCTACTCAATCATCTTAACCATGAAATACACAAGGGGCTTTACATGACCTTGTTCTTGGGATTCCATTCCATTCTCTCCTCTCCATCTTTCTTCCCATTTTCCACCTCATTGCTGATTTTATCATTAGTCTATTCTGGGTTGATGCATTATTTTTCTTTGGTGAATTCTTTTTGGTAAGTTTTTAACTCTTGCTTCCAAATGACATTCCTAGAGCCTACAGACTCTTTGGTTTGTGGGTTTGGCAGGGCATAAAAGGCATGAGCCTGCTTTGGGGAGGACCCACTCACATTCCTTTTTAGTGCAATTGTTAAGTACTTTTCCTTAAACATTTCCTACAATCAATTATCTCTTGTTTGATCCCCATCCATGACATCCATTTTATTGGCGTTGTCGTTGTTATTTTTTCCCATATTTCTTGTTCCTCATATTTTTCGATCTTATAGCTATTAGAGGTTCACTCTTAGTCGTGGGGGCCCTGGCACAAATTTTTCAATTTTCTCCATTTTACTATTTACCTAACCCCTACACCTTGGGTAGTCACCTGTGATAAATCTCAGAACCAATTTCTACCATAACCACAACTCAGCCAATGCGCTTCATATCGAGGCAAGGTATCAACTGCATTGTGGTTTATCTATCCTTCCTTATTTGTGTCTGTGTTGTATGTGTAGATGGCGATCATACAAACAATGGACTAGGCTTGGAGGAAGCACTCAGGATGGACTAGAATTGGAGCATTTACAAAAGGAGCAAGTTTGGTGGAATGGCTATGGATAAACAATCGAAGGTGCAATCTTAGCATTGGCAATAACACGCTTCATTTTCTTTCTCTCTCTTTCTCTACAAGTTGCCAAATAAAGGCTTGGATGTCATTTATGTACGAGTGTTCACCACAATGGTCATGAACATTAATGTTGTAATATGCTTATTGATCCGTTCACAGGGTAGGTTGAGTCTATCATCCCATTCCACCGTCAGTTTTTAGTTAGTCAATAATTCCATACCTTCCCAATATTTTGTAAAGAACTTGTTTCTTTTCTTCTATACTCGAGGACAAGTTTTTATTCAGTCGTGAGGGTATGATGAGAGCAGTTACTCTAATTATTAGAGTGGTTACTCTAACGATCACTCTAGTGGTTACTCTAGTAGTTACTCTAATTATTAGAGTAGGTACTTTAGCGGTTACTCTAGTAGTTATTCTAATTATTAGAGTGATTACTCTAGCAGTTATTCTAATTATTAGAGAGGTTACTATAGCAATTGCTTTAGCAGTTATTCTAATTATTAGAGTGGTCACTCTAGCGGTTACTCTAGAAATTATTCTAATTATTAGAGAGGTTACTCTAGCGGTTACTTTAGTAGTTATTCTAATTATTAGAGTGGTTACTCTAATTATTAGAGTAGTTGCTCCCAAGCCTATAAATACAGTGCCCAGGTGCACAATTGGGAAGGAAGTCTTTTAGCAGTCAAATAGCAAAACTCTTGTAGGATGTTTGAAAGTTGAAGTATTTTCCAAGTGCCCCCAACAGGAGGTCTAAGTGTGGACAGATTTTTATTCATGCATTGATGTACTTGAGCACACCATTGTGTTGGCGATAAAGACAAGCTCTTTGATTCATCCTTGCAGCACTTCAGATTTGTTTTCTTATGCATTTATTTTATTTTATTTTCTTATGCATTTATTTTATTTTATGCACTTTACATTTTTGTTATTAGCACAGTAATTCATTTTGATCAATGAAGCAAATCGTTAAATTACACAAGCATGACCATTTCAAGCATGTGTGAAATGCTTGGTAACCCAGTAATGATTAGTGTTTGGTAATCCCAGCAATGTTGCACTAGTTTAGGATGTGTAAGACAAGTGGGAATGGATGTTGGTGTTAGGATTAGTTAGAACTTAGTTAATGAGTAGTTAAGTTAAATTAGTCACTTAGTTACCTCTCTCCTTCCCTACTAGCGCAGGACATAAAAACATAAAAGCTATGAAACTCATATGCCTCAAGCTTACTTAACCATACAATTGTGACATACAGGTAAGCTTGGGAAGACAATGATCAACCAACCCATCCTTATTCTACAAGGGCGCATAAGCACTTAGTCCTTGGAATTCGACTAGATCATGTGTGAAACACTCGTATTCGTATGGTTGAGCTTAGGGGACCTCGCCGCTCATCAATCTCCTACTAGGCCCAAGGTTTCAAGTCATTACAAAAGAGTCAAAATTTTATCTCATCATTGATAAGAGGAATTTGCAACACCACCTCCAACTATTCCTTAAGGTAATTCTTTAGCTTCCTTGTCTAGTGGATTTCCTTCAACTTTTTCCAAGCTTTGTTACTAAAATTGCCTAGGTGGAAGTTTTTGATCAAGATAGTTGTGAACTCTTTCTACGTCTCAATCAACCTCTAAGTTTTCTTAGACCTCATCTCCTATATGACGCTAAGCCACCAATTTTGAGAAACTCCTCTCAAAAAGGTGGAAGTGAAGCTAACTTTAGACTTCTCAAGATCCATGTCATATAGGAAGATGTTTATGAATTGATCATCTTAATCTCCTTTGCAAGCTTTAGGTTCTTTGGCTTAAAATTCAAGTTTGAATCACCCAAACCCATATTTCTTTTGCTTATATAGCTAGCTAGTCCTTAAGTTTCTCACTTCTCACCTTGAGCTTCTCATTCTTCATCACTCTTTGTAGGATGTCCTTCATAAAGACTTGGACATCATTAATAACATCCCCCATCTACCCCACATGGTTCCATAGTGTAAAAGTTTAGGCCCTAGAAAGCTTTTGCTTGATATCTAAATTTAGCTCTTACATGTATGACATGTCCATTTTGTTCATGAAGTTATGGATCATTTTATTCCATTCAACAACCAAATAGTTGAAAATTACACAATCAATCTTTAACAACTAACTCTACAATTGTTGTACCTTTTCAAGAGGATCATCATCATTCCTCTTGGAAGGAACATCCTTGTCATTATCTAGGTATTCATTTTCATGCACATACTCATGCACTCATTCTTATCAATTATCATCTCCAATAGGGTTGTTGAAAGGAGTGGGATCAAGAGAAGCATTATTGGAATTTTGACTTCTATTTTTGTTCTTCTTTTGCATCATAGTATCACATAATTCACAAGCAATAAACAACCCTACTCACAAACTATGAAACACCACTAACCTTGAACTACGAATCACAATTTTGACACTAAGTATTATGATGTTATCCTTTAAAAGCATCGCATGGCATCACCTAAGGATCTTGAATTAGCTATGAAAGGAGAGCAAACTCAATATGGACAACACCTCAATACTCACAACACCTACAAGAATAATAGAACTCATGACACTAGTTAGAATATGGTTAGAAGAATAGCAAGAATGACTTAGCAACACACATGCATAAAGGCCTTGAATAACTACGCACACATGTACACATGACACACCAACATATAACATGACCAAGATATCATATAACAACCAATCCTAGGCTACATGCAATAGCCATAAACCCCGCTTTGTAGAATGGGGTAATGGTTCAAACCATAGAGTCAAAGCCTTCCCAACAAGCTTGCATATGCTTGTGATGAGGTTCATAAGGAATCAGAACCATGTAGTTCTTTGATAATGGTTAAGATAGTATGGAGTCCATAAGGATCTCCACACTTCTCCAATCCCTATTCCAAAGAAAAACAACCTTTGATCTATCAACAAGGTATGTTCCCTAACAATCAAGACATGTAATGAAAGTATGTTTGTTTACCTTATAAAATTTCAAGACTTTATAGACATGAGAAAAAAAATTTGTAAATGATAAGGAAGAACTAAAGTTTAAAGAGGATGATGTATTTTTAAAAACCTTTGAACATTTAAGAATACAAGATAATATAATTTCCTTTCTATTATATTCTAATACTTTGAAAAAAATCTAGTTCATTGTATGATATCTCATTTCTAGATGTTACAATAAATATCAAATATATGTTATATTCAATATTATGCATTTTAAATATGATAGAAAAAATCTATAAGAAGATGAAAATGAAATTTATTAAAAATATTAGAATTAAATAAATTTATTGAAGTTATGTTGTTAGGATTCCAAGAGTTGTCTTCTTTTGACACCTATCCCTTAAAAGCATTCCATCACTACAATCATGGTTAAGCCTAGACCTAGATGACCAAGTTTCTTTCTTTCTCACTTCATCTAGCTCTCTTCACTCATCATTCTTAGCTCTACAACTCCATACTGACATGGTTACCAAGTTACAAATATAAATGCATTAGGTTAAACATCCAAAGGTTCTATTAATATACATGTCTATATTTATAATGTGTTATTTTATTAAAGGTCTTTTTACAATAATTACAATTCCTAGCTATAAAATAGTATTATTTGGAAATGAAAATATGACAAACTATTCATCTTAGCTTTCATTTGATCTTGAATAAATCCACATTAAAACCTTCATTCATGCTTCAATGCTTTAATTTCTCCTTTTTAATAGGATTTGAAGTTAAAGTTCTTCCTCTTATTCTCTAAATGAAAATATAAATTAGATAGAAAACTAAAAAAATAAGTCAATCATCATATCAATAAATTACATTAAATCCCTAGCAATAATAAGAGATGAATTAAAGATCTATCAACTATCCATCACAAGCTCTAAATAGAGTTACATTATGCATATATTGTATTTTCTAATTACTTGAGTGAAGATAAGGTAAATTGTTATTCCTAGCTTGTATTGATTAAGAATATTTATTTAATAAATTTTAAAGTAAAAATTAAATAAAGAAAGAAAAATAGGAAAAACAAAAAATAAAATGAGGATTAAAAAACTCCCTATTCTTCATCTCCTTCTAAGAATCAAGGGATGTAGTTGTAGTTCAACTATAATGAGAATATGCTTGGACAATTACATTCTAGATGGTAAGACTTGATCTTAACCCTCAACATCTTTCTTTGAAAGCAACTCCTATTTTCATAACTTGGAAGTGATGATAGTAGTATAATTGATGATAGTAGGATTTCAAATAAAAAATAAGTGATGATCCATCATTAGTGATGATAGTAGTATAATTGATGATGAGTGGCGAGGTACCCCTACACTCAACCATATGAAACGAGCGTAGCACGCGCGATCCAGTCGAACTCCGCAGACTAAATGCCTAAACGCCCCATGGAACACTTGGGGTTAATCATTCGTTATCTTCCCAGACTTACTTGTTATTGTCACGATGTATGGTTAAGTAAGTCCGAGGTATATGATTTTTTTGGTCTTTTATGGTTTTATCTCCTAGGCTAAAGGGTGAAGGGTTGAGAAACTAACTAACTCTAACTAAGGACCTAAGTCTAAATTAACTAGTGTCAGCATGTGTTCCCACTTACCATACACACCTTGAACTATGCAATTGTGGCTACCAAACGCTAATCGTTACTGGGATCACCACATGTAATGCACATGCTCGAAGTGGTCGTACTGAGGCACCTAACTAGCCTAAGCGTGATGAGCAGCTGATTCCTTGACTAGCTGTACACATCCGTAGATGCTCGTAATCAAGTTGTACTCATCCCACGTTCTAGGAGATAAGGGTGAGAGAATCTAATCGTGATGAGTAGCCGATTCCTTGGTTAGCCATACACATTCGTCAATGCTCGTAACCAAGTAGTACTCATGCCGCTCTAATGCATGTAATAAATAACAGGTAGGAAATAACATGTAATAAACCTATTCCATGCACTGTAAGGTTTATCCACAAAGCTCATCTTTATTGCTGTACACAACTTGCGTTTAGGTACAAAGCTGCTCGAATAAAGATCCGTTCACTTGGGGACTCCTACTGTGGGCACATGGAAAATATTCTATCTCTGGAGTGACTAAACTACCAGAGCTTCGCTACTTCTAGCCTAGGATGAGAAATGAGGGGAGTGCCGCCTCTTATTTATAGATTTGGCGGTGGACTGCGATATCGCGTACGTGATATCGTAGGGGACGACGCAATATCGCGGTGCATGTGATATCACATCTCATCAATTGATAAATTGAGGCTCTTGATGAACATCATCTACTCTTGAATTTTAAAATTTAACTTGTTTACTGATAATTTAAAGTAGAGAGAATACGCACTCGCTAAGAAAATGATGTGATAAATTGATTAAATCATCTTCCTCAAATATAGCTGCTTATTTAAATGATTCTTGGCATTTCTAGACTTCAAGAATTAGTATATACTACTTCTTACTTTTCCATTATTGTTTCCATAGAAAATGAATGATACTGGATTAACATTGGCATAAGATAAGAAGACATTATTCTTCAAGCTTTTTTTAACTTGTAATTAGATAAAAATTCTTGAAAAAATATGATGATGAACATATGGGATCAATGATTAGATGCGTATTAACTACACATACATACTTTTCTAATAATTGGTACTTTAGTATCAATGCTTAAGGTAACAAAACTTCTCTATAACCTTAATCTTTCTTCCTTTCTCATTTTTTAAAACTTATATTTGTAATTAAGGCAATTTAGTCTAAAGTACATAGTGGATATGCTAGGTATTACTATTTACTAACTAGAGTCCTTATGAGTATATTATAGTTTTTGATAAGTCATGAATTTGCTAGCTGTGATATCACTGTCGTGATATTGCAACAGTCATGATATCACAGCCTAGACGCGATATCGCGTATGCAATATCGTAGCCTGCCTACTCATCTACAAATAAGAGGTAGGAAAACTTAAAAGGCAATTTTTAGAGTTAAGTTTTGATTTTAGCTCTTAGTGTTATAAGGACTTTCTGTCAGTATCTCAACCCTTTCTCCCAGTGCATGCCCGCAATGTGGTTATTGTAATTGTACAGCATCCTTATTCGAGTGTGACGTACTTGGACACACACATGACCGGAAATAAAGATTGAGATTACTTCATCATTGCAGCATTCACTTAGTTTAATTATTTACATAATTGTTATTTATCACTTTCTTAGTTAATATCTCTTCACTCTAAACTCCTGTTAAACGTGGAATGAGTACGACTTGATTACGAGCATTTAAGTGTGACTACTTGGTAACCTAGTAGCGTACCTAGGATTTGCGCTTGGTAATCCCAGTGGTGGTCATGCATGAGGTCCAAGATGTGTATGGATGATTGAGGAACAGATGCTCATCACACTTAGACTAGCTTAGATTCTCTCTCATCCTCTCTTCCTTAGCTTAGTTAATATCATTTTCCATTACACCCAGGAGTAGCATTAGTATAGGAACACATCATACACCTCATTCTAGACTAAACCATACGTGACAAAGTTAACACTAGTCCAGATGGGAAGATAGCAAACTATGATCTATGAGTAACTGTCTAGATACCACAACTAGTCTATCTACGGAGTTCGATCGGATTGTGCGTGAAACACTCATATTCATATGGTTGAGTGTAGGGGTACCTCACCACTCATCATTGGTGCCATTGCCGGGGATAGTGCTAGTTATCTAGGTTAGTTATATCATAAAAGGTCGCTGTACAGGAATTAACGATATATCTTTTAGGAAGAAATAATTACAAAAATTCACATACAAATTCACACACAATTGCATAGCCATGCCTCTCCTACAAGACTACAATAACGCCACATCTAGTGAGGCAATTCATTGAAGAACCAACGAATTATATGACAATGAAGATTGGAGTACACAACTCGAGGTGGGAGTCTCTTATAAACATAAACAAAGGCAACATCATCCCAACGCACAAAAGCATAACTTACTTGATGATGATGAATGCCCACTGGCCACTACAAGCCTAACACAAATACAAGAGGTTGTTCGAATCTCCCATAGGCATCGTAAAGAGAGCCACCTACCCAGGCTTGATTTAAACAACTTTTCCAATTTTTTAGGAGGTTATGACTTAGATTCACAACAACATTTACAAGCCTTCTACAATGCCTGTGCATGGAAAAACATTGATAATGGTTGGCAAAAACTCAAGCTCTTTCCTATGACACTCATTAGGCAAGCAAAAGTATGGTATAGATCGTTAAAACCAAATTTAATATGACATTGGCCAACAATGGTAGAACTCTTTAATGAAATATATTAAACCTACATAAGAGTGTCAGCCTTGAGGAAACAAATCCAAGAGTGGAAACAAGCACAACATGAACCCTTGGACATGGCCTTAGAAAGAGATTATGCACTATTAAACAACTTTCCACACCATGCGTTCTCCAAGGAAAGGCTAATGTACCATATCTGATGAGTGGTGAGGTACCCCTACACTCAACCATACGAATACGAGCATTACACATGCCTTATGGAACACTTAAGGTTAATCGTTCATTTTCTTCCCAGACTTATTTGTATTTGTCATAGTTGTATGGTTAAGTAAGTCTGAGGTATCTAATTTTTATATCTTTTTGATTTTTATCTCCTATGCTAATGAGGTGAAGGGTGAAGAGACTAATTAACTAACTTTAACTAACTAACTAAGCCTTAATTAACCTAGCATTAGTATCTTTTCCCACTTACCGTTCACACCTTGAACCAATGCAACCTTGGTTACCAAACACTATTCGTTACTGGGATCACCAAGTGTAACGCACATGCTCGAAGCAGTCGTACTGAATGCACTTAACCATGGGAGAAGGGTTGAGAGAGATTTAATTAACTAATAAAGCATTTAATCAATGAACAATAAATAAATTCCTATTTAGCCTAGTCCATGCACTGCAAGGTTTATCCAAGAAGTTCGTCTTTATTTCCATACACAAACATGTGTTCAGGTACCATATTTGCTCGAATAAAGATCCGTTCACTTTGGAGCTCCTACTGTGGGCACATGGAAATTATTCTATCTCTAGAGAGGTAAAACTCCCAGAGTTTGGCTATGGTTTAGGCCTAAACTGTGAAACAAGGGAGAGCCGCCTCTTATTTATAGATTTGGCAGTGCACTGCGATATCGCGTACGCGATATCGTAAGGGAAGATGCGATATCGCGGTGGATGTGATATCGCGTACGCGATATTGTGGCCCATGCGATATCGTGTCCCATCAATATCATTGATGGGCTTCATGATGCAACAAGAGAAATCCTAGGGATGTATGCCCAAGGTCAACTATACGAACTACAAACCCATCAAGTCCAAGAGCTTATTAAGAGGGTAGCAAAAGAAGAAGGAGAAATGGCTAGATGGGAGAATGTTGAAAAACATCAAGGGGACCAAAATCTCAACTTAACAAAGGTCCATAATCACAAAAAGGAGAAATCAACCTGTCTCAAGGTAGAAAAACCATCTTTGCCAACACAACAATCACTAGAAGAAGTCGAGGCAAAGATTAATAAGATGTTGGAATGGACACATAAAAAGTGTGGAGAATTTATTGATATTATTAGAGATGGAGTTTTGACAACCCAAGAAGCAGGACAAAATATCATTAGACATTCAAAAAGAAAGGATGAGAAAAATAAAAGCTCAACTACTGATCATACGTATGAATGCAACATCTGCCTGTACGATCACCCCAAGGGCCAATGCCCAATCTTGTTACATTTATATGAGCATTGGGGAAACACGTTACACCCAGAGTTCGTACAAAGATACTGTGTTTGATCATAGTGGCAACAATCCGAGTTGTGGGGGAAGTCATCCCTAAACTGGAGACACCATTCATATCATCCAAATCCAAATGCTTATCTAGTCCAATATCCTGTTTCTCCAACTAGGTCAACATACTCTATTTCGCCGTATTACCATTCTCCTCAATACTATCAGCCCATGTCCTCAACACAACCACTACCTTGTGTACCTTACACTTCTCCTAAATTTCAACATTCTCATCATTTTCCTCCTTCTACATCACCACCAACTATTCTTGAAGTGCCTGCACCACAGCAACAACCCACGAACGATACCTGTGCTACCATTGCCAATAGCAGTGAGAGACCTTCTCAACATCGAAGGCGCCCCTTCTTTAGACATGACCATAAGAAGGGACAACACAATTCCAAGGCCACTGCATCCTCCAACTCAACACAAGCACAACGTTGTGGTGCATCCTTCTCTTCGAACCCAACGCCTCGTGTTACTTCATTAGGGCCATCAACTCACACTCCAACAACCACCCCGCCCAATGAACATAGCCATGAAGAGCAATGTCCTAATCCTTGCATACCATCTTATGGTTCCAAATATCATAGTGGGTCAACTCTTTATCCAGGAACCACATCTTATAAATTGCCCCACTATGCTTACTATAATCAAGTGTGTGAACCCCAATGAGGTAAGTATGACCAAGTTTCAATATTTCCAACATGCAAGGATCCTCATCTTTCATTTATTAATCCCTACCATGTTCAACCGTTTAGTTATGGGGGATATCCCCCATTTTAATAACAAGAAGGATTAATAAATATTTTTCATTCTCTTTAATTTTACAATTTTTATTTTCTAGTTTTTCATCTTTTCACTTCTTGTTCTATATTTTTGTCTCTTTGGTCTTTTTATCTTTTTATAAGTAATCTCATCTACGAATAAAACACTCATGTGGCTCATTGGTTGAGGTGTGTTCTATGTTATCGAGTCTTGAACAATCAATTATTTGGATAGTGAGCCCATTACACCCACTCATCCATTCTACAAATAAGAGGTTCTGTTC